>CATIWR010137776.1:0-43675 GCA_949677035.1 Omphalea diandra | reverse complement strand
TGAATTCTGTCGTAGTAAAAAATTTTGGTAATGAAATTTGTTGAATTATCATACCTGCCTCACTAAGTCCAGGCAGAGGTGGTATTTGATGTCCCTCCTGAGACCCTCAGGGAGGTTCCTGATCATCTCGCATTCATCTACACCACGCATTGCTGCCCAGCGCTGCCGCTCGTAGTTCCTGACCCGATGTCTGAACTCTGGAGGCAAGTGTCTCTTCCTCATCCACCACTCTATATTCCTCATTTTCAACTGCATTGCTTGCTTCTTTGATGTCGTTGCATGCAGGAAAACCTTCATACCAAGGACAACATCACCACATTATTGCACAAAATTCAAGGATGACTTGATCACCAAAAGTGGCAGCCAATAATGGCCTGAAAGAATAGATGGGTTACCTTGATATTTCCAATCAACATGGTGACCAAAAGGAGCCCACTTGTCAGAACAATGATGTTGAAAACAACTTCCAGCCATTCTGTGGTGCTCTCCAGGTTCCCAAAAGTGCTGATCATACATAAAGGTGTTATATTATATATATGATCTTGAAAAAATTGAATTAGATTCCAAAAAAATGGGGTTTTTTTTAAAAAAAAAAAATCCTAAAGCAACAGAAAAAATTGTATATACCTCAAGGTCATTAGGCCCCAAAAGATAGGAAACAGAATTTTCTCCAATCTGCTATCATTGGTAACAAGTTGAACTGTCCATTTATAAGCTCCATAATCATAATTATCACTACTGTCTAAGCAAGTAGCTCTTGCAACCTTATTGTCTGCCCATGCTAATCTCACTCCATCTCTTACCTTGCTTCTTGTTCCATAGTAAATAATGTCTCTACATGACAATAACCTCAGCCCACAACCCTGTGTTTCTCTGCATTGTTCTTTTAAGCATTGTGATGCCCTTTGGATCCCTAGTAAGTACCAACATGCACCTGCTGCCTGTAAGATAGCAACATGTCAAGAAATCTAGAAAAATATTTGCAATAATTAAATTAAACCTCCATTGTTGGTGAATATTTTTGAAAATGAATAATTAACGTAAATATATTTTGTTGGTGAATAGTTTCAAAAACGAATTGGCTTTTGCTATACGTTTGTAGGTATGATTTGTGGATGAGAGTGGTCATATTAGTGGATGAAGAGACATGTGAGACCCACTCATCCGATGACTCGTTTGTCTTGGCATTTTCCTACTAAAAAATCTTAAAACTCAGATTGAAAAATTGAGTAGACATAAATTAATTGACCCAATGGAAAAAAAAAAATTGATATGTGAAAGTAACTTTGCAATATGACAAATATTTTGAAGTAAAATTTTTTAATAATCTAATTTAGAATTAATTTTGACAATTTAATGTCGATTTATTTAAATTTTAGCTTTACAAGACCTTTGGCAGCTAAATTTTCGTTTATTATACTGTGTCATAATTGCTAAAAGACAAATGCATACTATTTCCCACCACGTGGATCACGTATTTCAGTAGCTATAGCTTTGTGTCTAATCTTCTTTTTGGTTGGACCATGAGGGAACTATTCTGCTACCTCTCCATTACTTAGTCCTTAAATGTTGGACAGTATATATGCTGATGATTGAATTCAAAGGTTACTACTTTTTGAACTCCTATTACATCAAACTGTTTCACTTTTTTTAAAAAGAAAAATTGGAAAAGCAGAATGTTAAGATTTTGTGACGAGAGAAGCACTTTAATATTCAAATGTCTCACTTTAGATAAACATTCTACACATGAAGGAGAAATAAAACTGACATAGAATGCGCATATATAAGGACAAGATCAAGCTTAACACATTTGTTAAATGCATTTATTTGCTATTCACTTATTGATCATAATTGAAATTCTCAGATCAAATGCACGGGAGATATTTTTCTTTTTTGTAAATTTTCTTTTAGTTTAAATAAAAATGGTTTGTGATTTTCGGTGCATCTTAATTACGCTAAGGACGCGAATTTATTTAATATAATATATGAAAAACTAATTCGTAATATCATTTTATTGAGATACCCAGTTAAAAAAAGAAAAAGAAAAAGAAAGAAAAATTAAGAGAATGAACTTACATGGGATGCAACAAAGTAAGCAATCATATTGAGAGCAATTCCCCACCAAACAGTTCCAAAAATGTAGCCGGAGAGGTTCTGCATGCGGCGAAGAAGACGAACCAAGTGGTATATCTTTGGAAGGTATTGGAAGAGGAATATTATCAAGAACACGGTCATCACTACTATCACTGATCCCTTCTCTAATAAAGATGGAATTGCTACCCATAATACAATCTGCAACAATAATAAATTGTTTCTGTTCGTGATATCTGACATATAAAAATCTTAGAAATGATGTTAATATCATCAGAATGGCATGTACGATATGAATTACTTGCACCCCTTTGTTATGACAGTCAATAATTTTCAAAATTATTTGATTTGTGCCATATACTTGACATCTTTGTTGTTTAACTAAATGGAGGGTTATGTATCGTCCTAATCATGTCACTGAGCCCAAGAAAAATTTCTGAGCAAAAGAAATTTCTGTGGTACAGTATCTAATAACTCTAACGAATTATTATTATTAACAGAGTGACAACACAAAACTATGTTCACAGACTTGCTATCAAAATAAGGTGCAACAATTTTTACATAATTGATTTTCAGTATTACTGTGACAAAGATGTCACTTGAAAGTAACTTTTGAGTCCACATTAAATTGTCTAGCATATGCACTGCTTGATAATGGATTACCCACATCTACACCTTTGCCCCTTTCCACATTAACTTTTCACCTCTTTATACATTTAGTTCACATTGATCAATTCATATAAGGACTTTTTTTTTTTTTTTTTTTATGGGCTAGTCTAGTATCACAATTATATTTGTTTCATAGTGTAATGCAGGATTGGTCCAGCAGGTATGACGGTCCTAGGCAAAAATAAAATAAAATAAAATAAAAATTTTAAAATAAATTATATTATATTTTTGCTACACTAAGTCCTTTAAACTTTAAAAAAAAAAAAATCTAACATTTTTTAAAAAATTTCACTTTAAAATTTTTTTCAAAAACTTGAAGGCCTAGGCGCCAGCCTTAATGGCCTGCAACTTGGGCCGGGACTGGTGAAATGAGGTTGATGATTGAAGAAAAATATATTTTTCTAATTTATGAATATTTGAAAGTATTATTTATATTTATTTTTTTAAAAAAATAAAAATTAATTTATTAAATTAAATCAATTAAATACATGAACCCATCAAATTGAAAACTGATCTGTTCAGTCTTCGGTCCTGTTTTAAAAACATAGGTCACTATAGCGTGCAACGTCTAACTAATCATGATCTGTGAAATCTTTTTTTTTTTTTTTTTCTGAACCGGTGATCCGCTACATGATAAATAATCATGATCCCACGGTACAAAATACAAGATCTATGTTACTCAAGTTACATCACAATTATTTACCTATGTACGGCAACCTAAAAAACACTCATTCTAGCTGGTAAATAGTGCCAGGCTACCAGTTATAGGCTACTAGATTAGTGGATCCATATGTATCGTTTTGTTGCAGGAATTCAATGGGTTTGAATTCTTAAGACAACTCTTTTTTCTTCAATAGAATTAACAAATAAAGAAGAAAAAAATTGTGATGCAACAACAACAAACAAGCAACCAAGTTTGAAATTGGAGGAAAAGGAAAGTGTAACCAACCCATGATCTTCAAATGGCAAATCAGTAGGTTTCACATGCATGATGCATGATATTTTAGCAAATAAAAATTAATTTTCATGAGTTTCATCTAAAAAATAAAATCTAATAATATGCTCACCAAATTAGCATGGTTATATAGTTTTGGAAATATATTTGAAATGTGATGAGTTGCAACTTTCTACTTTGCGGTAATCTATTATAGTCAGAAAGAACAGGAAGAAAAATTATGAATCTGAAAATCTTTTCCTTTTTGGGTTAATGGGTTATTAGAGAAAGAAACCGTCTATTTGTTTTTGTTTTTTTGGTTGTAGTTCCTAGTTCATGATAACCATTTTTGTTCTATACCATCAACATAACTGAAATCAACCTAAAAAAACGAAAAGAGACCAGGCATACTAATCCGAGAAACCCTTGTTTGCTTCCTGATTCCCATTTTACCCCTTTTGCCCAGATGAAGAAATGACATGGCTACATCACACATGGTGGCACTGCACTCTCTATGAGTTATCCTCCTGCATGCAAACAACAACTTAACAACAAACATCCGTCTCATCATGTAACACTACTGACAAAAAACCCTTAACCAAAAATATGTCTTCGATTCATATATGTACACATGTATAGCTGTAAAATTTCAAAATATATGATGATGGTGATGACCATATATAATTACTTGAGATTTTTTTTTCCTTTTGGTTAATTAGACTCTATATTTTTCTTTTGGTTAATTAGACTCTCTAGAGTTAATTATTATTTGATGAAGATTTTTTTTTAAAAAAAAAAAAAACTCACCTGAGGTAGAGGAAGGATGACGAAGAGATTAAAGAAAAATCCTTTCTTAGCCTTCAGATATCTAAGGGCCACTGAGCTGGGACTAGTGAAGCGTGGTCCACCTCTACCTCCTCCAACAACATCCCCACCAGTACCACTACTAGATGGTTTCTTGGCCATTTTGAACTGCAACCACATGTTCCATACGTGCAAGGCGTCAGTCATGCACCTAAGAACCGTGACCGTGATAGCGAACCATCCATCGATGAAGAGGCACATGCAGGTATCGCTAACAGATAGCGCATAGAAGAAGAGAGGATCAACAAAAAGCCCAGTAGCACACACAAGAAGAAAAACCCTATTCCATTCTCGAACCCATCTGGCTCTAGGGTCTAACACTAGCCCTAAAGACCACCCTCTTCGTCTGTTACGACCATCACCGCATAGAAAAACCTTACTTTTGCACTCGCGCGTGCCATGTTTCTTCTCCTCATTTTCTTCTTCTTCTTCTTCTTCTTCTTCTTCATCATCATCATCATCGGTTTGGGTATCGTCGTCTGTGAAATCTTGCATTTGCGTCGCTCGTGAGATTTCTTGATGATCGGTGGCCATGAGAGAGAGAGAGAAAGAGGAAGAAATGTTTGGGTGGCAAGGGGAGGGAAGGTTAGAAGGATAGCAGTGAAGGGTGTACTAATGTTGGGGACGGTCGTATCATGTGTATGTCAGATTCAGCGGCTTATATTGTTTGAAACTTGTCGTAATCAGGACAGATACTAGCATATTTTTTATAACCGTGCCAATAAAATTAAAAATTGATTAATGATAAGATGGATTAAAAAATTAAAATTGATTAATTAAAAGTAGCAAAAATTGAAAAGTTAAATATTCAATTAAATTAATCTAATTTAAAATTATATTATTTTATGAGTAAATTTAAAATTTTTACAAATTATATTATTTTATTAAAAGTTTAAATATTAAAATATTTTTTATTATTTTTTCATATTATATTATATTTTTAAATTTTTAAATATTTAAAATATTATATATTTTTTTATTTTTAAAAATATTTATTAAATTAAATTAATTAAATTATTAAAATCGATCACAAGTTATCTAATTTTGAAAATATTGAATAAGAGTTGCCAACAGACTGTTTTAATGAATGTACCAAATTGTCCTTGATTTGACACTACTATCCCTCTCCACTAATGACTATCCATATAATATGATGCTGGATCTCATTGTCAAATTACAATTTTATTTTTTCTGAAAATTTCCCTTATAATTTTAAATGTCATAGTCAATGTAATTAATTTTCGATCTCTCCAATAAGAAACCAAAATTTCCCAAGAACCTACCGATCGGTATGAAGTAATATTTCACTTATATTAATATTTTGATACACGTATTTAAGGTTTGTTTTCTAGCAAACCCTACGATTGGGATATTTCCAGCTTATTAATAAGGTTAGCCTAAAAAAGATTTTCTGTGTATGTATTCAGACATTAGCATCCAATGCGAAATTCACAAAGACCTCTCAGCCCCTGCCATTGATAAAATTTTTCAAGCATTTTATGTACAAGAGGAAATAATTTTTGGAATAACCAAATCAAGTTACAGAAAACATCAAATAATCATTTTATATGAAAAATATAATCTTCGTGAATTTCTTAGTCTCTAAGGTGTGAATTAGTAACCCTTTTTTTTTTTTTTTGAATAAAAGTGAAAATAATAAGATATACCAAGTTTTTTTTTTCTGTGAGAGAATTTTAATAATAATCTATACAAATTATCAATATTTATAAAATTAAAACTAATAATCTCTAAGTTAATGTATTTACATATCTTTTTCGTATTCTTTTTGGGTCTGTTATCTTCTTGAGATGAATCCAACCACTAAATAATTAAATGTCATGAACACTAGCCTAGTGACTATTTATTTGATATATTAAGTTATCTTAGTAGTATTTGGTAAAATTAAAAATTTAAGAGTTGAATTTTAAGTATTAAATGATTTAAATATTGAAAGTTTTTAATTGTACAATTATTCGGTATAAATTAAAAATTAAATGTCAAACCTAATTAATTGATTTTATCATTATAATTATTCAAATACTTAAAATTATCAAGTGACAATTTTATTCTTATCATATTAATCTAACATTTTACAAAATCAAAAAAATTTAAAATTACGTAAAAAATTAAAATATTTTAAGAAACTAAGAGATAAGATATTATATGCATATAATAGTTTGTAAATATCTTAGAAATGTGATGATTGCTTATGAGCTTATGAAAAACTATCATAGGGCCTCTAGACCTATTAAATGTGCTATCAATGTTAACTTAATCACGGCTTATGATTCCGTAAGTTGTGATTTTCTTAGAGGAGCAGGTATTAGGATTGAATTTTTTTTTTTTTTAGTATTGTGAAACTGATTATGATCTGTTTATGAACTAAAATATTTTCATTGAAAATTTATAGGCGTTAGAGGGATTTTTTTTCTAGCAAAAGAGGCATAAGACAATGTGATCATGTCTCCTCTCTTCTTTTAGTTATTGCTATGACAATGTGATAGTTCTTTCAAGTATCATACACAGAGTGATAGGCTTAAGCTAAATCATTTCTCTCAAGCTTAATCTTTGTTGATGACCCCTTTTTATTTTTTTTTTTCTATTCTGTCATAATGATGTTCTATCAACACAAATTATCTCCCAAGCTTTTCTCTCAGTGTTTTAATTCTTCTAGTCTAAAAGCTAATCATGGTAAAAGCTTAATTTTTTCCTTTTTAGAAATGTTCGTTAGAACATTAAGCAAGAAATATTGGCTATTATGCTAGACTTTGAAAACGAAATTTTGCTTGTCAAAATATCTTGATATTCTATTAACCTTTACTGAACTGACTCAACATTATTGTAGAGATCTTATCTTAAGGATCTCTGAGAGAATTTCTTATTGGTCAGTTAAACTCCTTTCTTGTGCAGGGAAATTACAATTAGTTAATTTTTTTCTAATGAGTCTTTTGATCTATTGGAATTCAATTTTTATTTTTTAACTGTGTAAAATTGATAAAGTTTATACATTTTTTTTTATGGAAAGGTACTATTGACTCTATAACAAGAGGATTGATGGCTTTGGTTTAAAATGTATAAGAGAATGAGGCCTGGAAATGGAAGATATATATTTATTAGGAACAAAGCTGATGTCTCTAAGGTAATATGACATAACTAAAACTTTTGAGGTATTACTAAAACTTGTGATATTACTTGGATATGGGTTCAGCTACTGAAATTAACACCACAAGAAATTTTATTTATTATAGTAAAAACTTTTGTAATGAAATTAATATTGTCATAATATATAATTTTATTATAATAAAATTAAACTACGTCACCATTTTTGTGAAAATTGGCTAATTTATGACAAAATTTTGAAAAATATTTTTATCATAATAAACGAATATAAAAGGAATATAATGACAACAAAATTTTCATCACAAAAAATAGTGCTAATTTTTTGGCATTTATGAAATTATAATTAATGAGAAACTAATTTTATCACAATAATACTTTTATTACTATATTTAATTACTCAATAAATTATTCTAAAATTATTTTTGACAATAAATAATTATTTATTGTGATACAATAACTTGACACGATATATAAGTATAGAAATACATCAAATTTTAGTACCAAAAGTAAAACTATATATAATGAGAAAATAATTTCATCACAATAATAATTTTTTCATTATATTTAGTTACTAAGATATTACTACAAAATTATTTTATCATAATAAATTATTTTTATTCAAAAATAACTTGTCACAATAAAATGAAAAACATATACAAATGATAAATTTTGATATATCAATCTATTTTTTATAACATTTAAGATTAAAATTAAACCACAAATTAAATATATAAAATTACTTTTATTGTTTTAAAATTATATACTCTAAAAAATACAAATAATATATGCATATCTAGTAAATTTCAAATATTAAATTAATTTTTTCAATCTAAGAAAAATTTATTAATACTCTTGCTATTTGAGTGTGATATTTGAATCTTTTTTAGATTTTAGATTATAAATTAATAAATAATGTATTTTACTCTGAATTTATAGTTGAATATATTGTAAAACAACTAATGTTTCATAATTTTTATTTTATTGCATCTTTCTTTTTTAATAATTTTATTTTGAATAATAATTATTGACCATATGAAAGTCAATGAATACTCTAAGAATCACAGTGTGATATAGTTAAATGGTTTAAAATCCATATTATAATAATCAATTAGTTTTTACAATGATATGAGCAACTATTTTTCAAAACTTTATAGTTAAACGTATTGATTATAGAGAAATTCAAAAATGAATGATCATTGAGATGCTCCTTAATTCTATAAATTATACCAGAGTTTAGTCACTTTTTCAATTAGTTAAAAAAATTTTTGCTATAAAAAGAATTTCTTAATATGATAAATATATTTGTCACCAAAATTATACACTATTGTGATAAAATATAAATTATCGCAATACACATTAAGACAAGATTATTTGATAAATATGATGATAAATTGATTTTTGTCACCATATATTTATAGTACTAAATTTAATATGTATTATGATAAATTCTTTATAACATAACACTATATTTTTTTTTAGTGTATGGGTTGAGATTAAACAAATTATTTCAGTATCATTTGGGTGATGAAGCAACTATTGATTCTTGGCTAGCTTGTGCTTCGACTTCGGATAAATTCCTTAGTATTTCGGTAGAGGATATTGATATTTCTGGAAACACTGACGTCCAAGACGTTTGCAGGCAAAGAGTATGAAATTTTCCTGATCCAGTAAATGAAGGTACTCAACAAGCTTGGATTTTCATTCAACAAAATAAACTTTTTTAGGCACTATTGACAAAATAATATGAAAAACTACCAAATCAGGGATTTTCAATATTGATGGTGGTTGGATGGTTATGGGAATTCACCCTGATCCTATTTATTGACAAACAATTTCTTTGAGATTCTAAAATTATTCCACGTATAACTTTATCAGCATGGTTAGCAATCAAGTAGCGATTTATGACAATGTGTCAGTTGAATAAATGGCGAAAAGTTGTTGATGTGCTATGTTCTTTTAGTGCTCAAATTTGGAGAAATGTATTGAATATGTTAGATTTTTAGATCTCAGTTTTCATTACTCAGAGACCTTTCCTGGTTTAGTGAAAAAAAAAAATTGATGTAGAAAAAAAGAAAGGTGGCTTTATTGCTACTGTTTATTAAGGTGGAAAGCCAAGAATTTAATGTTCTATTAGAACAAAGACTCCTTAATAATTGAAGTGTTTTCATCAAATTAGAAACATAATCTTGCTTTATTTGTGTAACTCTAATAGTTAGTGAGTTTATTTGTATAAATAGTTTGTTTTGGCTATCTAGAGTTAGATAGTGGTCTTGATTGTCTCTGAGATTATCCTACCATCTTCATTCTAAAAAAAAAAAAAAAATCTCTTTGGTGATTTATCCCAAAATAAATTATTTTAAAAAGAAAAAAAAATACATATTACCCATGCACTTAATTTCTCCCCAAATCTAGAGACGAATAACTTTATGGGTCCCACAGTATATTCCACCGTAAGTTTTCCTTTCTCCCACGTTTTATCTTCTTCTACTGGAATATTCTTTTATTTTCCATTTCTTTCGTTTCTCTTGATGAAACTAGATTTGAAAAAAAATAATAATAATAAAGAAGAAAATGTAAGCGTTGGATGCTAGTCATCTCACTCTAATGGTAAGGCGAATAATGGCAATGGAATTTGTCATTAAGGATGGCCTATTAGCATCCACAGAAATGATTAACTAATACGTAATGATGCTTATTCACAGTTAATGTACTGTGCCTTGATTTGTCTGCTTATACATAATAGAGTGGATGGAGGCACTCCCGTCATGTCAACACTGTTCATGTCTAAGAATATCTATAGAAAGCACATTCATTTCACCGCAGGGACTGGTGCGTTTGTGATAAGTTATATCTTATTGGCTTTGTCTAGGAAGCTACGTCAAGCCTAAGTGCAAAATTAGCTTTTCAAATAGATTTCCTTTTTTTTTTTTTTTTTTTTTTTCCCCCTCTCGAAAAGCAACTTTATATCCTTTGTTTTTTCCCAATTAAATTATGGCTGGAGGGTTCTGGAAATATATTGACATTTCATTTGCCAGGTTGATTATTATTTTAACATATATTTAAATTATTTTATTTTTTTATCAGTAGAATAGACATCAAGTTCGATATTATAAAATATGCTTTGGACAGAAAATTATATTACATTATAAGTTGAATTTCGTCTTATTATTAGGAAAAAATTTATTTTGAATTTTTTTTATATCAATAATTCTTTAAATGACGGGAATTGACAATATTTTATTTTTAATATTATGAATTAAGTTTTCCATCATTGTTATGTCATAACTAAAGGAACATCCTTTGACTAAATCAACAATATAGTGGTATAATATCTACTTTATAATATGACATTTTAGGGTTTAATTTCTATGTAACTCTTTTTATTAAGAATATGAATACATAAAGTAACCACGTGAATAACGCAAAATTCAAAACTTTGATTAGAAATATAAAAAATATTGCACGTACAGACATAATAATTTAATGATAAGATGCATCAATTATTCGAATAAAGACTTAAATTCAAATCTTTATTGGTAAGTAAAAAGGAAAAAGTGTTAACCAATTGAGTGCCCCTTCTGTTCCCTCCACTTAAAATCTTCATAAGCGTATGGCTGAACTATGAGGCTAAAAGTACAATCACACGTACCACCATGAACGAGATAAAGACAAGGGCAACTCAAACAGGAATCATGGAGTTTCTATACATTAGAGAAATATTCTATACATTAAAAAAATATACATGTATAATATAGGGTTAACCCATGCGTATGTGAGCTCCATGCTCATTAATGTTGTTCTTGAAATCAGCTTGCGAAAGAGTGTTGATCGATGATGCATAGCCATGGACCCAACTCAAGATAAAAAACTCTACATAATCAACCAAACCCAAGAACAAGCCAGTAAAATAATAATAAGGTAAGAAGAATCACATGTACAAATTAAAAAAACCATGCTCATTTTTTCAATTATTATCTTTTGATGATGCATCGTATGTTGCACAGATCCAACAATCATTAAGAAGAGAACAATTATAAATTAATATAATGCGGTTATTCCTGTAGCTGTACATGCACTAATCCCAATTAATATTTTGATTAAACTGTGATTGATATGCATGCATGTAGGTAAAATACAAGAGAAGTGAACACGTGTAGGGCATGTGTGGATAGGAAGGTTACCGGAAAGGGACAAGATATGCACTGCGGTCTCATTCAGAGGTTAATAATAAAGATCGAAGAACACAGCTTCCATGCAGTTTCGTCCTTTTTGTTTGCTTCTTCATCCATTATGACACCTTTGATAGACATCTAATGTGATTGCAACCTCATATTTGTATTCCCTTTCTGCCAAACATGGCCGTTCTTGCGCACTTGTTGGCCGAATCACTCACTCAGATACTGCCGCCTACTACGCATATATACTACAAGAAACAAAACAAACTATCTTTTTTTCTTTTCTTTTCTCTTGTACAGGAATGAGTTAAAAAAAAGTAAAAAAATAGAATATAAATGAAGGTTAATAAGTTTAAAATAGATGAGTTCTTTTACTGTGCAAGTGCAAAGGAAAGTAAATGAAAATTAAAATTTTACATCATTTACTGTTGAATAATTGTTTTTCTTAATTCAAATTGATAGTTAAATGATGAAATGAAAAAATTTTAAATAGTTTATATCAATTGATTTACTTTAAAAAGAAAAACTCTCAAACAAAATGAAATTAATTATTTTTATATATTATCTTCTTTAATTTTCTTTTTCACCCTAAAAAAACTCTTATATAATATCTTAATAATAAAGATTTTTGGACTAGTACGTCCTCCCTCTAGATAGATTTAACTACTTCAAATAAAATTAATTCATAAAAAATTACTGTTCTAATCTTTTTAATAAATTTAAATCTAAAACCATAAGAAGGGAAACGCACTGTCTTATCATTTGAACTAATAAATATCCATAAATTCTCTCTCTCATTTTTTATGCACATAAAAACATGAACTATTATTTAAGGGTAAATTTTGGCATATGTATGGATGTGTGTGATAGGATAGGAATGACATGTTGGTGATCATTAAATTAAAGAAAATAAACAAGAATGATTGAAAACGAACAAAACCAAAATTCTATAATCTATTAAAATGATAATCTATATGTTGACATCAATTATATAGCAACTTTATTTTCCAAAAATAAATATAAAATATTTGGAATCTCTATTATGCAACGTATCAATTGATTAAGTGTAAGATGCTTGGGCCAGTGCACAGGCGCAGGACCATAATGCCTTAGATGGGGGCCTAGCCATACTAATTCTTTATTTTTTTTATTTAATTTTATTAACATATTTTCACTCAAATTTTATTTTCGCCCTCTCAAATTTCTTTTATATTAAGTTTATAGTGGCTTCGAACTTTTCTTTCTTCAATGTTATCCATATTTTTTTGTTTCTCTAAAATTTTAGTTGCCTCTCAATTTTTTTTTTCAATTTATTATATATTAAATTCATATTGGCCCTCTCAACTTTGTTTTTTTCCTTCAATTTTATCTATATATTTTTACTCTAAAATTTATTCCCTCCTCCAAACTTTTTTTTTCTTTAATGTACTCCATAATAAGTTATATTTTTTATTATATTATCCTAAAAATTTATTTCACTGTTTTATTTTTTTTAGAGATTTAGTATAACTATTGAAGAATATTTATTAAATCTTGTACTTAGATTATTTATTCTAATTGTACTTATATTATTTATTCCAATTCTAAATATGATTCAAATAAAATTTATAATTTTTATTATGAAAATTTTAAATAAGGTAATTTTTCTATCTTTTTTACTTAATAATAATTTTAATATCACCGAAACAAATTAAAAATCATTTGTAATTCTTTATTTTGTTTTGTGTATCAATTGATTAAGCTTAAAAAAATTATTGATTTTCATATTTATTCATTGTGATTAAATTTTAATGTTTTGTAACTTTTTTTCCTATAAAAAAGCATGAATTTTTTAATATTATTTATATTTTCTTCTCATATTAATCTCATTAAGACAATTTTCAGTAAGCTTCATTAATAATCTAATTTTATGGTCATTTTAAATACCAAAATTTTTTCTGCAATATTTTTATATTTTTTGGCTTAGTTTGAAATGACTTTCATATGCCATGATTTTCCTAACCCAAAACTAAATCTTATAATTTTTTGGCTCTATCCATTGGATGAGTTAGGCTG
Organism: Omphalea diandra; assembly: GCA_949677035.1. Taxonomy (NCBI): domain Eukaryota; kingdom Viridiplantae; phylum Streptophyta; class Magnoliopsida; order Malpighiales; family Euphorbiaceae; genus Omphalea; species Omphalea diandra. The sequence continues at coordinate 29,767 of CATIWR010137776.1, read as the reverse complement.
AATATGAGAAGTTATCTCATTGCTAATATATGGATTATTATAGCTATTAAACTTAGGGATAGGGATGGTAGGATCTTGGCCTCCTATATTTAGATCCTGCACCCTCCTATACTAGTGCTTGTCTAATGAAGTAGATTATTATTAAAGGTTGATTTGAAACCTAGCAACTCTTATCCCATTTATAAACAAAATTACGATATACGAAAAGGAAATACTCTAATTTAGAAGTATAATAATATCATATTAGTAAAAAATATAATAAGATATTTAGATAATTTAATAAACTTCCCTTGGAGAAATTGAATTCACTGAATAAGGTTTTTGTGAGTAATTTTCTTAGTTTTGAAGAATTAATTAGTGAATAGAAAGTTCAACTTCAGCTTCTTTTGATTTCAAATTTTTTCCATATTAAATATCAAAGTTTTTAAGTACTTCTTATAAAGTTTATCTTTCTTATTATCTAACTCCTTTTATACCAAATAAAACCTAAATCTAGTGATTATGTAACTTTTTTTTGTTAATTATATCTTTGCATGACTTAATGTTACTGATAATCTCATCTATAAAAAAGAGTAAGCTTTTGCTATAAAAAATGGTTAGTGAATAAAAAGAGATTAAGAAGAAGACTCAATTACTTAAAAAAATTCTGAACTTTAGTTAGTATCTTTTCGAATCTATTACATATTTTTATTTTTTATATAAAAATATTTATTATTAATTTTTTTTTTATAAATTTATCCTCCAATCAAATTTCGATTACTAAGAATTGGATAAGGATATTTCGAGCTCACTTTTAAAAAATTCCAAATTGATAAGTTCTCTTTTCTCAATTCAAAGTGGTGCTCCTAACTAATATAATCCACCCATCTACCTTTAATCTGTGTCTTCTTCTTCATTCCTATAACCCTTTCCAATCACCGCGGTCCCCTCTCTCTCACCCACCTATGTTAGCATCTCTTCCTCGTGTCCTTGGCGAAGTCACAGTCAAGGCCCTCTGTCTAGAACGAGTTAAAGAGGATGTCGTGGATTATCGGTTATTGAATAGTTACTAGGCTTCTTTTTTTTTTTTTTTAAAAGTATTTAGAGAAGTTATTACACTATATTTTTTACTTCAGGCCATATAATATTGTGGTTTGTGTCTGTAAATATAATGAATATTTTATAATCAATTAATAAATAATTTTATATGATGAATATTTTAAATTTAAATAATGAATATTATTTTTATTTTTGTATGAGAATTATTTATCTAATATTAATTGGTATTGGTATTATATATATCATATAATGAATATCTAGTATAAATATGATGAATATTATTAATGTAATTACACATGTAATAAACATTTTATATATAGTTGATGAACATTTTGTTTTTGAATTAAACATGATGAACATAAATATTATAATTGAACATAAATATTAACATTTATATAATAATTAATGAATATAGAAGATGAATACTACACAAATAGATAATGAACATTTAAATACTCATTAATAAATAAATAACTTAATGAAAGAATATTATATGTTTTTAATGAATAAATTAATTCATATATAATATTACATAAAAAATAATAAACATGAAAATTAACGATGACAAATGTTGTACTCATGATAATGAATATCAAAGTACTAAATAATAAACATCAAATATGTTTTTAATGGAAAAATTAATTTAAGGACAAATAATGAACATTTTGATACTAGTCAATAAATATAAAGCTTTTTAATGTATCCGATTTAATGGCATTCAAACTCAACCTCCGTATTAATGTATTTCAAAATCGAAAAAAAATCGATGTATCATTAATTTGAAATATTATCCAAAATTGTTCATTAGCTTATTCTAAAATATTTACTATCTAAAATTATTCATTCATTGATTTTAAAATATTTATTATATTTCTACGTGTGATAGGTACACCAATCATGATACTATACAGCTCGAAGTTCATGATATAACTTGCCATATTGATAAAATTTAAATTCTATCGTTCCCTAGTAGACAATCTTATCATTAAAACACCAATTATTAATGAGCTTTTATTAGCGGATGAGATTGTTGACCATAATAAAGTGACATACACCTATTATATTTTTATATAAAATTTTAAATTAGATATATAATTATTTATGACAATTTTATTAATTATAGTACAATAATATACATTGATGGTAAATTTTCCCTTTTTTGGGTTTTTCTTTTTGCTATTTGTGAAACAATAAGAGGAAGGACTGAAATGGTGAGGGGGTCTACAATTCTACTCATTAAATAAAAAAAAAATCCTAATCTAAATTTTCAATAAAACATGGCGACACACATAATCTTAATCTAAATTTTGGCCGCCGGAAATTAATCAGAAGCTAGATTTACAAAGAAATTCATATTTCAAACATTAAAATATTAATCTTCAAGTTGCCTATGGAAAATTTTAAATATATTCAAAATAAAAAATCCACTCATTCCCATGTAATAGCAAAAGAATTTAATTAAAAAAAAGAAACTTTTAAAATTTCAAGTATGCATATTATTATTATCTGATCAATGGAAAATTTGAAAGTCCTAATAAAAAAAATTTGATTATAATTTGTTGGGTTGCACTTGTCCCCTTAACCCAAAATGTGAATATTAACTAAAATCTATTTGGTTTCTCCTTTTTCTTTCCCAAATATCAAAGAGTTGTGTGTGCATATATAACAGTGGTTACAAGATAAATCAGTTGAGTGAGTTTTTTATTTGATCCAAAAGTCAGTGGTGTAGTTAATAAAAAATTATAAATTTTAAGAGGGCTATAATCAGTTTATCTTTAAATATTTCAAAGATCTAAAGAAGATTGATTAAAATTTAAAGTTTCTATTCACTAATGTAGTTAAAATTATTTGCTAAAATTCACTTACGAACTAAATTAATTTTTTAAATTTTTTAAGAAGGTTTTAATTTTTAAAAATTGCTAGGAGTGATCGTATTGAGATTAAAATCATGTGTACTTATAATATATTATTAAAACTATCACTAATTCATTAATTGATGGATATATACTAGAGTGACAAGTGGATCATTTTGGATTTGGGTGGGATTATTTTTTTATCGGATTCGGATCATCTATCAAATTTACATGTAAAAATGATTTTGAGTCAATTTAGTCACCTGTTATTTATTTTTAAATATATTTTAAAATATTAATTTGAATTTTTTTATTATTTATTTGATATTTTCACATAATTTATTAAGATAAATAATTTTTTTAAAAAAATTTATTACTTAAATTTTAGATCATAAAAAATAATTAAACCGATAACAATTGCGTTTATTAGTTAAGATACATCAGTCAGATTGTGAATTTTTACCTAACTAGTCCATTGCCCTCGATGTGCAGGAATATTCATATTTATAGTATTGTCCTAATTGCATATTTTATTCTAAATAATTTAATGAATATTAAAAATAATCAGAAGATCATGGTTCTAAAAGCAGAATTCAGTTTTAAAAAAACCAATAGAATTTATATGAAATAATATTCATGAATATAATTATCAAGAATTTTATTCTTATTATTCATCATAGATTTCTCTTAAATCACAGGACTAAAAAGTAATATGAGTATGGAAAAGTGTTTTAGATAATTCTATTCTATTTGGGATGTGACTATTAATGAAAGAGAAAAATACACCCCCAACCCTAGATTTTAAATTTTTCCTTTTTACGCTCTTATTTGTTTTTCTTTCCATTTTTACTCTTCTTCACACTAAAGATGTCCCGAGTGATAATAAATCATAGATAAATCAAGTATAAATATTTTACTGTATATATTTATTTAATAATTGAAAGAGTGATAATATCTTTCTCTCATTTAAAAAATTTAATTGATGATAAAATTAATTCTATTAACCTTATTATTTAAAATAGTATTTTAAAAATCAAATCAATAGATTAGACTGATAAATTAAAAATTAAAATATTAATTTCATTTAATTTAATTTAGACTAATTATTTCTTATTTTAAATATATTTTTATAATATAGTACATCGACTTTTTTTTTTTGGAGAAAATCAATCCCCATAACCCTTATTAAACTTCAATGTGTATGTGCAGTAATGTTAATTTCGTTTATATATTAAAATAAAACTGCTATCTATTTCTTTAATTTCTCTTCTTTTAACTCAAGTGTAAATTTGTTTATTTTTTGTTAATTACTGGTTTATCTTTAATTGATTATATTTTAGTTGATAATTGTAAAAATCAATTATAAACATGTTGAAAATAAAAAAAAATAAGCATTTTTTTTTGTTTTTTGATATAATAATTAACTTCATATTTTGTCAAATACACTATAAACATATGTTGTAAACCTAATAAATTTAAAATAAATATAAAATAAAAATAAAAATAAATATTTTACAGAAAGTTAAACTTGTTATAAACCAAAAATAAATATTTTTCTGCTTTTTGATATAATAATTAATTTCATACTTTGTCAAATCCATGATAAACATATGTTGTAAACCTAATAGACCTAAAATAAATATAAAATAAAATAAATATAAATATTTTACAGAAAGTAATAAACCTGTTATAAATAAAAAAATAAATAATTTTCTGCTTTTTGATATAACAATTAACTTCATGATTTGTCAAATCCACAATAAACATATATTGTAAACCTAATAAACCTAAAATAAATATTTTACAGAAAGTGATAAATCTATTATAAATAAAAAAATAAACATTTTTTTTGCTTTTTGATATCATAATTAACTTCATACTTTGTCAAATCCATAATAAACATATGTTATAAATCTAATAAATCTAAAATAAATATAAAATAAAATAAAAATAAATATTTTACAAAAATTAATAAACCTGTTATATAAACCAAAAAGAAACATTTTTCTGTTTTTCGATATAATAATTAACTTCATGTTTTGTCAAATCTACAATAACCTAATAAATATAAAATAAATGTAAAATAAAATTTAAATAAATATTTTATATAATTTTTTTGAGGTTAGATAATTCTTCAAAGCTTTTTAGTTGATAAATTAGAAGTAAATTTAAAGTAAAACTAAAATAAATATTTTTAATAAACTATTTTCTGCACTTTTGATATCGAATTATATAATAAAATATAAAAAACGTTAAATATCTGTCTACGCATCAATTGCAAGTTTTATATGGTATCGAATTTAAAAAAGTTTTAGTAAAATACTACTTTTTATTTTTATTTTTTTAAATTATTGTTTTTCAATATCTTTACATTAAATAATTCTTTTGTTAGACTTTAATAATTTTTTTGTTAATTTAAAAATATAAAATATTATTTTTTAAACAATTTTATTATTTTAATATATTATTTATTTTTTAAAGAATTTTTAAAATTTTTATATTTTGCTATTATTAAATTATATTAGTCTTTTTCATCAAATATTAATTTTGTATTAATAAAATGAAAAATTAATATTTTTATTTTATATCATAAATACTGTTACGGATATAATTAAAGTTCAAAATTTACTCTTATTATTATATCAATCATAATCAATAAAAAATATTAATGTAGGTCAATATTTTACTCATATGAATATTAATAATATTAAAGATAAGGATAAAGAATCAATGAGTCTTAAGATTTTTTTTTTTTTTTGAGAAAAAGGAGTCTTAAGAATTTGATTAATAAGGAAAAGAATAATATTAGTGAAGATATGTATGATGAAATCTTAAAGAAAAATTCATATTTTTTATTTAAATTTATAAAAAGGAAGAGATGAGATGTGAATAAAGTCATTTTTCAACATTTAATTTAAAATTAATAGTAAAATTCCTAAAAAAAAATGAAAGCAGCATAAATACATAGATTTTAACATATATTTTTTAAAAAATAAAATTGAAATTCTGAATTCTAATATTTTACTATTTTTAAGTAACAAAAATAATTAAAATGTAACAAAAAATTATTTTAATTTAACGGTGCTAATAAATAAAAATATTATATTTTAATTTAACAATGCTAATAAATAAAAATATTATAATATAATTAAAAATTTTAATATTTTAACTAATTAAAAAGAACGAAAAAATTTCTTCAATTTGATAAAACCCTTTTCAAAGTTTAGATCAAATTGTATATATGATTTGTTAAAAAAATAAAGAAAAATAAAAGGAAATAAACTTGCCAGCACATCCATAAACGACTTTTGGCACTTAGTTGGTCAGAACTGCTTTCATGAATGTGCATGAGTGCGTAAATTCAGAATTTTGAGGTGCGAATTTGTTTTTTTGGAAAAAAAAAAAAAAGTAGACAACATAATTTTGTCTTTAGTGACTCCTAAACAGGTAATCCTATACAAAGTTCTTAATAAAATTAATCGATAATTCACACTTTACAAAATTATAATTTAATATATTATTTAAAATATATTTAAAAATATTAATAAAATAAAATATTTATATCGAGTATGTAATTAAATAAATAATATTTACTTTTAAAATAGATAATATATGAAAATTATTATCTAGTCTTGTATTTTTAAGTTATCTATTTTGTAATTTATTTTAATGATTTCTTATTTCTATTGGTAGTTATTTTTAATTGAATAGTTTTTTTATTACTATTTGTAGTTATTTTCTAGTCTTGTATTTTTGAGTTACCTATTTTGTAATATATTTTAATGATTTTTTATTTCTATTTGTAGTTATTTTTAATTGAATAATTTTTGAGTTATTTTTAATTGAATAATTTTTTATTTCTATTTGTAGTTATTTTCTAATCTTGTATTTTTGCATTATCTATTTTGTTATTTATTTTAATGATTTTTTCTATTTGTAGTTATTTTTAATTGAATAGTTTTATATAAAAATTTTATTTGCTTATGTGTCAAATATTTAGTTTAACAAATGTCAATTTTTATCTCGAATAAATAATTTAAGTAAAAAGTAAATAATTGGTTAACAAATGATAATCATTTATTTAAAATTAAATTTGAGATTAGAATTAATTTATATATTGATTTTCATCATCAGCGGCATAAATATGTCGTAATAATTACTGAAGCAATGTAAGTGGAATAACCCAAACCGAAAGTAATAATTAAAAGGAAATGCAGTGCGTACTTCTTATAGTGAAAAAACAACTCTCATAGGTATTAGCTTCCGATGTAACCCAAAAACAAAAAAATCCAAGGAAATTATATATTAAATCATAAATTAAGAATGGCTATGACAATAATTTAAAAAAAAAAACACATATGGTGAGCTGGAAAAAAAAGAGAAAACCAAGATTTCGATACATTATTGAACGAAACGTATCTTAAGGACAATCTCTTCATGGTGATTGTGGATTTTATTCACATTTATTCTAATAATGAAAGCATGTAATGCATGCAAAAATAAAGTCGATAAAATAGTAATAATTTTTATAGGATTCATTTTTCTAAATAAAATTGTATTCACAGGCATAATTTATTATATTATTAATAACTATGATTATATTTATAAGCTTACAATATTTTTAGACTCATTAATTCATCATATTCAAAAGATCTTACCCACACATAATTAAGTATTCATATTATTTAAAGCTAAAAGTACAACATTCTACCTGTAGTTTTCTTTTCTAATAAATATGACCCTATAATTCATTTATTAGCAAAATTCTACTTTGTAATATAATGTTATTTTCACAGTGGTATCAAATCTATAACGCCGTTATATCCATCTGACTTGATATCAGATTCTGTACGTTTTTTTCAACTAATTATGTATGATTATATAATTTTTTTAATTTTGAAAACATAATTTGTTCATTTTTTTACTTTGTATATATATTTGAACAAATTATATTTCTATCTTTATAGAATTTGTTTAAATATATACAAAAAATAAAAAAATGAACAAATTATGTATTTAGAGTAAAAAAAAATTTGTATCTAAATTTTAGATACATAATTAGTTGAAATAATGTATAAAATATCATATCAGATCATATTGATATAACAAAGTTACGAATCTAATACCACTTTGTAAACGACGTCATATCATACAATAGAATTTTGCTAATAAACAAATCACGTGATCAAATTTATCAAAGGGAAAAACCACTAGGTAAAATTTTGTAGTTTTCCTTATTTAAAGTTCAGGTTGAGAGTACATAGTAAACGTATTTAGCTTGAAAAAAAATTTGTATTGTGGATTCATGACCTTACTTTGGTTTATTTGTCTAGATATTCGTATGGTTTCACTTTTGCAACCCTTACTTTAGTGTGTACTTTTTTTCCTTTTAAGATTTTTTTCAATAAATTTTGTTTGAAAGGTTTTTTAATGTGACACTTTTAGTTTATACATTCTTTTTTTTTTTTTAATGAAGCTGATTTTCCTCTAACAAAAAAAAAAGAATAATTTGTCACTCTTGTTCTCCTCTAAATATAAATAGTCTACTTGCCACATATATATATATATATATATATGTTCTCGCCTAGGAAGTATAGCATTGATAATTAAAGGTTGTCTCACTAAGATTGGCAAAAGTATCCACAACAATTGTAAAAATCTCTTACTTTTAGACTCAAGTCTTATCATGTCAACAGTTAAAATCCACACAATCTTGAGCAACAGTTAAAAAAAAAAAAAAAAACTCTTTTATAGTGTTCATTTTTATAAAGTTAGCTCTCTTCAATTCTACTTCAATATGAATTTAAAATAATGTGACAAATAGGTTGGATTAAATCAATTTCAAGTTGGGTTAATTTTGATTAAATCTTTTTTAGATCGGGTCACTTTAATTTGCAGAGAGGTTGGATCAGATCATCATATTTAACCCAACTTAAAATTAAAAAAATATGAAAAATGACTTGAAAATTTTAATTTTGATTAAATATTTTTTTTGGATAAGGTCTCTTTAATTTTTAGGTCATTTTTCATATTTTAAGTTAAGTCAAATCACTTATAATTTTAAGTTTTTAAAAGAAAAAATATTTTTTTAATTTTAAATATTTTAATAATTTAAATCGGATTAATCAAATCAATCTATAGGTTTAGTTGAGATCAAATCGAGTAAGGTTAAGCTTTTTTATATGAATTTGGATCAAGTCAAAAATTGTCACCTCTAATCTAAACTCAATTAGGATAATTCTAAAATAGGAGTCCCAAACTATATAAAAATAATCTTCCTCCAATTAAAAATATTTCTTTCAAGCAAAATATTTTTTTTTTCAAGTTTTGTTTTAAGATATATTATAAAAAATCTTCTCAAAATTTCTAAATTATATATACCATAAATTTTTGGGTGTCTTCAATTATCAATCTTATATATTTGAACTTGAAACCTTTCAAATTTTCTAGTCAGAGTTGGGTGCAATTTCGTTCTTCAAATTAACTTTGCATCATCATCCCTCTTAATCTTATATTTTGAAAAAGCTCCACCTTAGCATTAACTTTCCACAAAAGCTTTTATCTGCATTAATATTGTTGTATATGTGTTATTTGTATTATAACAACTTCACCTTTATCGAAACTTGATAAAATTATCTTCAAAATTCTAGTATCATTTGTTATGCATCTATGCCATATTTCGTGACTGTAAAAGCTCACATGCACAATATATATATATATATATATATATATATATATATATATATATATATAGTAAATAAAACAACAATAATTTTTATATGGTTTATCCTCTCAATATGAATACATCCGTGCGCATCATCTACTATATAATCAATAACTACAATTAAGCTTAAAGTATTCTTATACCCATCAATCTAGAAGGTCTTGCTCCATAAAATTATATGCATAATTCATAATATTCATAGCAAATAGAGTAGTTTGTTCATCTCATTACTCTTTGGACATAATTAGACTATTTACTATTTTGTATTATCATGTAACTATAATGGGCAAAGTCTTCATAATAGCAAATAACAATCCCTTTCTCTTTGACTTAAGTCTTGCATATTAAAAGGCAAAACCCTCGCTACCTTGCATAGGCTTAGGCAGAAACAAATAACTCCTATAGAGAGTTAGCCTCCTTTAATCATACTCTAATAAAAATTCAAATTTAAAGAATAATTCTAAAATTAGAGTTTACACAACATAGAAATAAGCACTTCAATCTAATTGAGCAGTATTTTTTAAAAAAATAAAAAAATTGTTTTTCAAGAGTCAATTAGGAATTTGAGTTAGTATCATATCAATAGAATGTTAAAAATAATTTATAAGTAAACAAATGAATCTTCAAAAAAAATATTACTTGATAAGATTTGATCCGACATGAAACAACTCAAATTTAACCTAATTTAAATTATTAAAAATTAAAAATAATATTTTATTTATTTAAAAAAAGTCAATGATCCGACTTAAAATCCAAAAATAACTAACTTTTTTTTTTGTATTTCAACTCAATGATTTAATTCACTAAAATTTAAAATGTGCCGATTTATCTATCTGTTTATTACTTCTATTTTGAGATTTATAAGATAAGAAAAATATTTATCTACACTATTAATGTGAGAATACACAGTCAAAATATAAATTCAAAAATATTTATATGTTGAAAATAATTAAAAAAACTTAATAGGCCGTTATAAAATAGTTTTGCAAATGTCAATTTCATATATGTTGGGTGCATAAGGTGTAAGCTAGCAAGCGTTTTCTTTCAAATTCAAATCAATCTCAGCATTCATCTTGAAAAAGCTTGATACTTCAAGTTTAAGTCATATTACTCGAGCTTTTTCTTTCAAATTCAAATCAATCTCAGCATTCATCTCGAAAGCTTGATGCTTCAAGTTTAAGTCATATTACTCTCGTCCATGAGTTAGGTACTGTTTGATAAAACTAAAAATTAATTACTGAATAATAATTTTAATATTAAAAATTTAATAGTTAAATAATTTTAATGTTAAAAATATAATGTAAATAATAAATTGTAAATTGGGTTCAATCATTTTGATTTGATTTAATATAAGTTCACCCTAATTTAAATTAATTTTAAATAAATTTGATTAATTTGGTTCAACTAAATTTTTTTAATCTAAAAACTGAATTGAACTAAATTAATCATTTTTTTTTGAAAAAAATCAAATCAAAATTATATATAAATCAAATTGAACATGAATCATTATACTTGCATGCATAGTACAAAGTGCATTTATTATTTAAAACTATTCATGGATTGGGTGAAATTTTACCTAACTTGACATATTTGGAGTGCCATTAATTTTTACACATCAAAATCAACCAATAGGCTAAAACAAATAACAATTGCGTTTATTAGTTAAGACTCAGACCAGATACTTCCAGTGAATTTTTACCTAACTAGTCCATTGCCCGCGATGTGCGGGAATTTTAATATTTATAGGATTTTCCTAATTACATATTTTATTCTAAATAATGAATATTAAAAATAATCAGAACATGGTTCTAAAAGCAGAATTCTGTTAAAAAAAAAACCAAGAGAATTTGTGTCAAATAATATTCATGATTATGATTATCAAGAATTTTATTCTTGTACATCATATATTTCTCTTAAAAAACAGTATTAAAATGCAATTCCAAGCTCTAATTCGTATGAGGATAAAAAAAAGTGTTTTAGATAATTATATGCTATTTAGGAAGTGACTGTTAACAAAATTAGTTAGATAACTCGCACTTTACACAATTATAATTTAATATATATTATTTTAAATATTAATAAAATAAAATATTTATGTAGAATTGTAATTAAATAAATAATATTTTATTTTTAAAATAGATAATATATGAAAACTATTTTTTAGTCTTGTATTTTTTTGTTATTTATTTTATAATTTCTTTTAATGATTCTTTATTTCTATTTATAGTTATTTTACTTAGTAGTTTTTATATGAAAATCCTATTCATTTATGTATCAAACAATTAGTTTAATAAATGCCAAATTTTTATTTTGAATAAATAATAATATTTATTTAAAATTGAATTTAAAATTAAAATTAATTATATATATTGATTTTCATCACCAGCGTCATAAATATGTCATAAGAATTACTGAAGGAATGCAAGTCGAATAACCCAAACCTAAAGTAATGATTAAAAGCAAAATGCAGTACCTCTGATAAAAACAAAGAAAAAAAACAAAACTCTCTCAGGTATTAGCTTCCGATAACCCAAAAAAAAACACTCAAGGGCATTGGTTTGACAAAATCAAATAAATAGGTCACAATTATATATTAATCATAAACTAAGAATGACCATGATAACAATTTAGGGAAAAAAAAACACATGGTGAACTGGACAAAAAGCACTGGAACAAAGGAGAAGACCAACACTGCGATACATTATTGAACTAAATATATATTGAGGACAATCCTCTTCGTAGTGATTATAGGTTTTATTCACCGATAAGGAAAGCATGTAATGCATAAAAAATAAAGTCAATAAAATAATAATAATTTTTATGTGATTCATTATCACAATGTTGTATTCGCTGATGTCATTTACTATATTATTAATAACTATAATTACATTTATAAGCTTAAAATATTCTCAGGCCCATCAACTCATCACTTATACATAATTATATACACAATTCATAGAATAATTTATCATTCTTATTCTCCTCAAAACATAAAGAACCGACTTACTTACTGCTTTAACTATCATATTTAACGATTATCTCACCATGATTGGCAAAAGTGTTCACAATAATGGAGAAATCAAATCTCTCACATCAATAGGTAAAGGTTCTCACAGCTTTGAGTAAAACATAAAAAAAGGAAAAAAAAAAACTCTTTCTATAATGGTTTTTTTTATAAAGTTAACCCTCTTCAATTCTATTTTATTACAAATTTAAAGTAGTGTGACAAATAAGTCGAATTTTCAATTTCGAATTAGATCAATTTTTTTATATTTTAAGTTAAATCAAATCATTTATGATTAAGAAAAAATATTGTTTTAATTTTAAATAATTTAAATATTTTAATTGTTTAAATCAAATTAATCAAATCCAGTTATGAATCTAATTGAAGGTCAAAGTTTTTATGAACAAATTTCAATCAAATAAAAATTTACCACCTCTAATCTAAACTCAATTAGGATAATTCTAAAATAGGAGTCCCACACTATCTAAGAATAATCTTCCTCCAATTGAAAATTATTTCTTTTAGATAAGATAGATTTTTATTTTTTTTAAGTTTCATTTTAAGCTATATCATAATAGATATTCACCTCAACACAAAATTTCTAAATTATGCATAGCACAAACTCTTGGATGTTTTCAATCACTAATCTTTCATATTTGAACTTAAAACCTTTTAAATCTTCATGTCATAGTTGGGTGTAACGTACTTCCTTTTTCAAATTAATTTTCACACCATCAACTTTCTTAATCTTACATATTATAAAAGCTCCACTTAGTTTTAACTTCTCAAAAAAGCTTTGATCTTCATTAATATTGTTGTTGTATATATGTTATTTGTATGCAGCCATTTCACATTTAATTAAACTCAATAAAATTATCTTCAAAACTCTAGTACCACTTGTATGCATCTATGTCATATTCGTAGTGATTGTAGAAGCTCACACACATAAGGAATTTAATGAACAAAACTACAATAATTTTGACATGGTTATCTCTCAATAGGAATACATCCACAAGCATTATCTGTTATATCATCAATAACTACAATTATATCTATAAATTTAAAGTATTCTCATACCCATCAATTCATTATACCCCAAAAATCTCTTTCACATATAATTACAAATACAATTCATACGACATATGGCAAATAAAATACTTTATCCATCTCATTATTCTTTAGACATAATTAGATTATTTACTATTTTAATTATTATGGGTTAATGGCCGCCTAACCATAATGAACAAAGTCTCCATAGTAATAAATCACAGTTCCTTTCTCTTTGACTCAATTCTCTCACATTATTAAATAAAACCGTCACTACCTTGGACTAAATTAATAATTCTTCTTATACTACTCTTATTTAATATTAACCTCCTTTAATCCTGTTGTAATAGAAATTTAAATCCAATTAAAAATTATTCTAAAATAAAAATTATAGACCATATAGAAAATAATCATTTTCAATTGAGCAATATTTTTTCAAATAAAATAAAATAAATTATTTTTCAAGAGTCCATTAGGAATTTGAATCATATCATATCAATATAATGTTAAAAATAATTTAGAAATATATAAATGAATCTTCAAAAGAAAAAATTACTCAAGAAGATTTGATCCGACATGAAATAGAAATTTGAACCAATTTAAATGAACTAATAAAATAATAATTTCTTTATTTAAAACGTCAATGAATGATTCATCCTAAAAACTAAAAATGATTAAATTTTTGTCTATATTTCAACTTAATAATTTGATTCACTAAAATCAATCCATTTGTTTATCATCTCTATTTTGAGATTTATAAAATAAAAAAAAAACTTGTTTACACTGTTAATGTGAGAATACACAAAGCCAAAATATGAATACGAAAATATTTATATGTTGAAAATAATAAAAATAATTTTAATGGGCAGTTTAAATAGATTTGCACAGGTCAATTCCATGTATGTTGGGTGCACAAGTGTAAGTTGGCAAGCCTTTTCTTTCAAATTTATAACAATCTCAGCATCCATCTTTGATACTTTTAAGTCATATTACTCTTATATACTCCCTAATTGACTTACTTTTCTTTTTGGATATCCCAAATTATAGTCCACTTTCTATTTTAAAGGATAATTAACTTGTTGATTTACAACTATATCCTTATTTATTACTATATATCACCATTTAATTTACATCATTTCTATGAATAATCATTAATTGAGTTTATTAGACTTCATAATTTCTAAAAGATGATATATAACCATTGGTTTTGGGTAATTGAACAGCATTAGGTTGTTGGTACTTTAATTTGTCAATATTAACATTCTAGTCTCTTTTATTATTAACATTAGTTTTGGTACTTTTATTTCCAAGATAAATAAAGGGTATTTATGGAAAATTGTTAACATAAACCATTAGTTTAACTAAATTAACTTTTTTTTTAGAAGAAACCATTAGTTTAACAAAATTAACGACTTTTTTTTTTAATTCATGTGAAAATAGAAATAGACCTATTGTTTTGGGACATAGGAAATATGAATTAATCTAGCCCACTCATCATGCTTAGTTCTAATTGCTTATTTTTTTTCTTCATTTTACCGTTTAAGTATAAAAAAAAAAAAGAAAAACTTTATCTAGTTGTCAACTCAAAATTTAATTTATGGTTGTCTTCTAAGTACCTGTATTGTATTCATGCATTAGGACAACCACAAAGCAAAACATGACAAGCATTTCTTGTGGTCTTGTTGTTACTCAAGTCAAATTTTATTTACAGTCAAGTGAACTCACAAGAAATATAGGTAATGTGGGTAGTAGTACGGTGCGTGCGGTGCATTGGTTGGTCACACGATAATAGTTCCATGTTATGGCAACTGTAAAATAAAGAGAATAAGATAATGAGACCGTAAAAGGCAAAAATGAAAGGTGACAGATAAAGGTGGTAAAGAGTAAAATATTGATATCGACTCTTGAACAAAATTTTATTGACAAATGAATTATAAATAAAGATTTAAATGTGGTTTTTGATGTAATATCTGAAATGACCTTGAACAAATTTTTTTTATTAAATAAGTCTGAAATAGAAAATATTAAAACAATAATAGTAATGATTGAGCTGAAATAGAAATATTAAAATAATAATAAAAATGATTGAGTAAAAATAAAATATAATAAATGCTCACATACTAATTTCTGTATATTCATATAATAATATTTATTAGAAGATAGTAATTGAATAAATATAGTAAAATAAAATATATGTTCATAGAATTAAGAGATTAGAAAGTAAATAAAATGATAAATATAGAATAATATTAGTGTCAAATTTTAATAATGTTTGAAATAACATATTTACAAATGTATGTATTAGTATATAGTACTAAAATAATATTTTTTTTTAATATTGCGAACATGTAGAATAATAACCTTAGTATCTAATTATTGTTTTTTTAATATTTATTTCATATTCAAAGTATTAAGTTTTTTATTTAATAGAAAATTTTAAGATTAATTAAATTTGTTGATTTTAATTCTATATAATTAATTGAGTACAATTTAGATGTTTTTGAAAATCATACATAAAAAAGTATAGTTATAAATAGAAAGTGAAAGTATTTTTTTAATAATTAGCATAAGATTTTAATAATGTTTGAAATAACATATTTACAAATGTATGTATTAGTATATAGTACTAAATAATATTATTTTTTTAATATTGCGAACATGTAGAATAATAATCTTAGTATCTAATTATTGTTTTTTTATATTTATTTCATATTCAAAAGTATTAAGTTTTTTATTTAATAGAAAATATTAAGATTAATTAAATTTGTTGATTTTAATTCCATATAATTTATTGAGTACAATTTAGATGTTCTTGAAAATCATAAATAAAAAAATATAGTTATAAATAGAAAGTGAAAGTATTTTTTAATATATAAAATAAAACAGGTTCTATTTTATACTATTATATTTAGAAGAGACAATTTTTTACTTGACTCAAAGTCATCCAAAAAGGTGACTCGAACTCAAATTTTTATGTCTCAGATCTCGGACCATGTGATATCATGGTTCAGGTGCTCAATATACGTATGTATTATATATTTTCTCTTACATATATCATTAATTTATGCCCGCTTCATAATAAATTGATTTTTTTCCTTATATTTCAAACATTTTTCTTACGATTCAAGTTTTTTTTCTTTTATTATTCTATTAATATTTTCTCTTTATTACTGTAAATAAAATAAATTGATAGAATATTTAACTAGTTTGGTTTAGATTTTATATTGTTATTTAATTTAATTTAATTTAATTTAAAAGTTTTTTATATAAAAATTAAATAAGTTTTATATAAAAATTAAATAAGTTAAAATTTTAAAAATAAATGAATATGGCAATTTAAAAACTTTAAATTGTATATATTAAATATTAAAAATATTTATTCAAAATGTTATTTATTAAAATATTTATGATAAACACTAATTAATTTGCAAGTCAAAATAAATATAATTATAAATCAACAATAATATACCTTCAATAAAAAAACTCATATTTTATTGATCAACACAAATTTACTAGCAATGTAACAAAAAATGCATTTGCAGAATATTAACAATGTACTTGAAATAAAAAAATAATGTACCTAAAATACAACACTAATATACTTATATCATTAGAAATGTATAAAATCATTAGAATTTTTTATTATCAAAGTCAAAACAGAAAATTCAATGTACATATAATACAAAACTAGTGTACCTCCTCTAGAACATTAATATATTTGTAAAATAATAATAATGTATCTAAAATAAAAAATAATGTATTTAGAGTATAACACCAACATATTTGGGATCATCGAAAATATTGAAGATTATTTGAACCTTTTTTTACAGAATCAAGATAGAAAAGTAATATTTTCATATTAAACGCTTTGTATTTGTAGTTTCAAATTAATGTACATGTACCCGATAAAAATGTACCTAAATGTTTGAAGTTTTTATTAAATAATTTCAGGTACAACACCAATTCTCATACATTGCATTAACAATTTAACTCCATTTAACACCAAACATATTTATTAAAAAGGATATTTATTAAAAATATTTATGAGAAATTTATTAAAATACTCATTATAATATTGAAAAATGATAGAAATATTTATTAAAAAAGATATTTCAAAC
Organism: Omphalea diandra; assembly: GCA_949677035.1. NCBI lineage: Eukaryota > Viridiplantae > Streptophyta > Magnoliopsida > Malpighiales > Euphorbiaceae > Omphalea > Omphalea diandra. Next base: position 11,983 of record CATIWR010137776.1, on the reverse strand, counting down.
AAAAATTTTGTGATTTTGAAAAAGAAAAAAAATTTCAAAGCAAAAAATTAGAGTTGGAAATTTTAAATTGTTGATTTTGTTGTAAGAAAACCAACTAGTTGTTATTTTGAAATTATAAATCTCACATGTATTACAAAACACAAAAAATGAACACGTATTGAAGCAAAGACCACAATTTTAAGGTGAATACGAGTCTATGATATAATTTGTGTCTGAACCTGAACAAACCCAAAATGATCCTAAAATTTTTTGTTAGGTTGGATTTGGAAAAGGATTAATCCGAGGAGTTAAATTAAAATTGACTCGAATGTATCAACTCATAATTCGATCTAATTGACCTGATAATCATATAAAAAAAAATAATTTTTGTTACTAAATATATATAAGGTTGAATAATTAAAATAAAAAAGAAACAAATTTATTTTTAAAAATATTTAGATTATTTGATTAAATTAAAATTTAAAATTCAACTTTAATTTTATTTTTGTTTTTAATTAAAATATAATGATATGTTAATAGTTAATACTTTTATTTCAAATATTTAAATAGTTTTAAAAATTATAAATTAAAATATAAAAATTAATATTTTTAAAAAATTGAGTACGTGATGATATATAATATGTTTAAGCTGCGCGCGCGCGCGCGCGCACACACACACACACATATATATATATATATATACATGAAATTAATTTTGTAAGTATGAGGTTTATGTAGATGTAAGAAACTTATCAAAAATACATTAAGTTAATATGAATATATGAGTTTAATAATTATAATGTTAATAACATTATGAGAATTAACTATATTAAGTAAATACTAACCAAATTTATGAAATTAATATAGTTTATGTGAGTATATGGTTTAAATGATTGTAATGGTAAATATATTATGTAAATAAATTATATTAAACATTTATTTAAGAAATTTAATTAATAGATGTTAAGGATATTAAGTTATTTAAATTTATTTGAGTTATTGCTACAATTGATGTAATTAAGAATGTTATGTGAAATTATTTAATTATAAGAAGAAAGATATTTATTTGACAAGAATTTTTATTAATTTTGAAAAATAAATTATTTAAAAGAGATAATTTTATGTCATGAGAAGTAATTAGTTATTAATGATTTATTATTTGATGTAAAAAATGTATCTAAATGTTTGAAGTTTTCAGGTACAACACCAATTCTCATACATTGCACTAACAATTTAACTCCATTTAACATCAAACATATTTATTAAAAAGGATATTTATTAAAAATATTTATGAGAAATTTATTAAAATACTCATTATAATATTGAAAAATGATAGAAATATTTATTAAAAAATATATTTTGAACAAAAATTTTGTGATTTTCAAAAAGAAAAAAATTTCAAAGCAAAAAATTAGAGCTGAAAATTTTAAATCGTTGATTTTGTTATAAGAAAACCAACTAGTCGTTATTTTGAAATTATAAATCTCACATGTATTACAAAACACAAAAAATGGACATGTATTGAAGCAAAGACCACAATTTTAAGGTGAATACGAGTCTATAATATAATTTGTGTCTGAACCTGAATAAACCCAAAATGATCATAAAATTTTTTGTTAGGTTGGATTTGGAAAAGGATTAATCCGATGAGTCAAATTAAAATTGACTCGAATGTATCAACTCGTAATTCGATCTAATTGACCTGATAACAATATAAAAAAAATAATTTTTATTACTAAATATATATAAGGTTGAATAATTAAAATAAAAAGAAATAAATTTATTTTTAAAAATATTTAGAATATTTGATTAAATTAAAATTTAAAATTTAAAATTTAAAATTCAACTTTAATTTTATTTTTGTTTTTAATTAAAATATAATGATATTTTAATAGTTAATACTTTTATTTCAAATATTTAAATAGTTTTAAAAAATTATAAATTAAAATATAAAAATTAATATTTTTAAAAAATTGAGTACGTGATGATAAATAATATATTTAAGATGCGCGCGCGCGCGCGCGCGCACACACACACACACACACACACATATATATATATATATATATATATATATATATATGAGAATTAACTATATTAAGTAAATATTAACCAGATTTATGAAATTAATATAGTTTATGTGAGTATATGGTTTAAATGATTGTAATGGTAAATATATTACCTAAATAAATTATATTAAACATTTAGTTAAGGAATTTAATTGATAGATGTTAAGGATATTAAGTTATTTAAATTTATTTGAGTTATTGCTAAAGTTGATGTAATTAAGAATGTTATGTGAAATTATTTAATTAAAAGTATTTAATTATAAGAAGAAAGATATTTATTTGACAAGAATTTTTATTAATTTTGAAAAATAAATTATTTAAAAGAGATAATTTTATGTCATGAGAAGTAATTAGCTATGAATGATTTATTATTTGATGTAAGTAAAATTTAATGATAGTTATATAAGTTAGATATAATATTTATTTTAAGATAATTAATTTAATTGAAATTAAGTTATGTATTTGAAGGAAGTTAATTTAATTATCAATAAAGCAGTTTAATTTTATATGGTACAAAGTTTAATTATGAAAATTTGAAATATTGTATTATTATTATTATTTTATTAGGATTACTCTACTATCAATCTTAAAATTCGGGTTATTCTTTATTGTATATTTTTCAAACTTATATGATTAAAGATAATATTTTACACAACATTATTAATTCCTATTTTATCTTTAGTGGAGACAAAATAAACTATACATATATTTTCATGTGATAATATAATATTATATTAATATTTTTTGGCGCACTAGTACATCAAGCGCACTGTAGTATAACCCAGGTAATGTGGCACTCAAGTGAGCATCGAATGTGACAAACAAGTTAAATCACATCAACTTCAAATTGAATATTTTAGGTCGAATCACGTTATCAAATAAATTAAAATCAAATCATTTTGAGTTATGAATCAAATAAAATCATTTCAAGCTATAGGCTAAGTCATCGAATCAATATGTGAAAATGAATTTAAATTATTTTTCAAATTTCACATTTAATCGGCTTATTCTTAATTTAAACTTTTAAATAAAAATATTATTTAAATTTTAAATGTTTTACATTAGTTTAATGGGATTGATTCCTGCATTAGGTCGAGATTGGTCAATTTGTATTAACCCATAATTATTTTAAATTTTCTTTAAATTTAAATCAAATTATTTTAAATCTGTCAAAAATTATCACCACCATTGAGCACACATGCAAGGAATCATAGAAAGTGACTAGAAGTTCGCTGTCAAAGAGATTGAGTTCAATGGAAAAGAATAAAGACTAGAGGACCACCAATAAAGCCTGCCTTGAAATCTCATTTTCATGGTTATAGCCAAAATGTACCCTTTTTGGCTTCATCTACGTTAAACTTTTCCTAGAAAGAAAAATCCTAAATTAGTTTCCCAGCTGTCACTCTGTTCATTTGATGCACACAAGACAGAACAAAAGAATCTTATCAATTTTTCTGCTTAACTTTTTAAAAAATTTTGGTATAGTGATTGGCAAAGAATAGTGAGATAACAAGGGGAAAAAATTGGGAAGTGAAAAAATTATCGTTTTAAAACAATTTTTGAAAATAATAAAAACTAAGAAAACTGTAAAATCAATATCCAATTATGCATAATTGTTCACTGGAAAGTATATGTAGCAGAATCGTTTTCCAAATATATGTTGTGGGATGGTCTTATGATTATAAGCTTATAACCCAGTAACCCAAACCAATCCCAACACAGTGTAGCGTCAAATTATATAGTTCGCATGGCTCTCCAGTCTTTCACGTGAACTCTGTCCACGGGCCAGTTTCATATTTGTATTGGATGATAGTTTTTAATTCAATTTAAAAATTTAATCTGAAAGTGATCTGCAGCCGAAATGATAATTATTTTTTTGTCAAATTAGATTTGATTTATGAATTTCGCTAAATAACTTTATTTAAATTATTAAAAATATTTCAAATTTATAACAAAATTAAATAATATTTTTTATTTTAAAGTCAAAAGTATGAGTTATTCAATCTAATTGAATCTAAAATATGAAAAACGACTTAAATTTTATTTTGCATTTTAATTCGATGATTCAAACCTATCTACTCATAATTCACAGTGATTCATCTAAATCCATCTAAAAAAATGTGACTCGAATTTCATTCCAACTCAAACGTGTTGAACCTGATCTATTTGTTATCTTTATATTTGGGTGACGTGAGATTCTACTAAACCAGCACTTTTATGGCGGTCGTTCAAACCCATTAGACGGTGAATATACCATCGTTATTAGAGCATGTTTGCATATTTTTTCTCCGTTAGTATAGATATGGTATTTAAAGTGAAGAAATACAAAAAATGGATGAAAATGACGTATAAAATTCAACTGTTAGTTCTAATATTATGTCTTAAATATTCATACAAAGCATAGGTTAGAAAGTTATTATTAATTACCAAGATTGCATTTGATTACTCTAAAATAGAAAAGTTCAATTATAAAAAAGTCAATGAAAGAATACCAAAAAAAAAGTCGTAAAACTATGTAGCTGTTAATGAAAGAATACCAAAAAAAAAGTCATAAAACTATATAGCTGTTAATGAAAGAATACTTAAAAAAAAGTTATAAAACTATGAAGCTGTTTTGTTAAAATATAGATAAAAACTGTCAAACACTGCCTTAGCACGATGATTTTGTCCAATGTCGTGCCTCACAATATATAGCAATCCCTAGATCTTTTGTCTTTTGATAGGTTTCAAGAAAAATAAGATATAAAATATTTGCTCGACATGGAAGCTCAATTGTCGAGCACATTCAAAGAGCTGTTAGAACTTAGGGCTTTAGAACCTTATTTTACTGTATAATGGCTAGGTTTGGTCAAGTATGGAAGGGTGATAATGTAGCCGATTCTTTATTTTTATTTTTCATCTAACTTGGCCATGTATTGCTTATTGGCAAATCAAAGAATCCTTTTGTCAAGCTTTCTTCAATTGATTTAACTTTCAAAGTCTTAATTTCCACCTAGGGTGATTCTATAATTACTCTATTTAAAAGCTTTGTAGAAAGTAGAGTAATGGGGTTGATGCTATGACAACATATCTTCTATTACTTATTAGTCTTCATTCCACAGGCTATCTATAAGTTGAATGTAGATTCTCCTACATTTGGAAGCAATAGTGTTAGTCTTAGGGCTATGGTGCAAAATGACATGATGTCTACTACTAAAAGCATAAAAGAATGTCTCACTTCAAATATTATAAAAGATAAAGTAATACAGTTTGGAATTGAGATACCTCGAGATTTCGTATTTGAAAATATGTTGGTTAGTAAGTGATTATCTCTAGGTTGGGCATGCATTGGTTCAAAGTCAACTATATCTTATTGGTACTATAGTTACTTAGCTTAACTCCTTGTTTAATTAATTAATTTAACCTTCTAGTTAAGTATACTTGTTATATTTTTCCAACTCAATATTTACGACAGTTGTACAACATTTCTCTTATAAAAATTATTGACGTACTATTTTCATTAAATGAGAGAATTTATTTTTTTTTTTTTATTTTGCTTGATGAGCTTTGATAATTATTATAGACACTAGATTTTATATGTTAGGATGCTCAAGGATATGGGCCCCAATAATGAAGTTTAGTATGTATTATCTATAAAGTAGAGAGAAAGATACAATGTTTGTATGCCAAAGGATCAAATTTGATCCATTTAAGCTAGTTTTATAAATGTGAATAGGAAGTATTGTCTATGCATAAGACTTTGCCATCTGTGCAAATGATAGTTTCATTTATGCAAATGATTGAGTGTGAAGAGATAGGACTAGTTTGATACAAATCCCAAGAATTAGGATTATTTTATTCATCTCAACTTTTGAGGGACAAATCTTTTACTTGTTGATATCTAATCCTCAAAATGTGCTAAGCCTTTATCTTAATTTTTCTCACACAAAACCAAGACTAAGAGAACACCCTAAGATGAGAGGGAAGGGTCTTCTACCAGGATCATCTTCTTCATTTCTCTCAAAACCTCCATATCTCATTGGTGCATATCATCAGTAGATATATGTAAATAACATTTTTTAGCACTGATGTTAAATCCTCTTTAAAATTTGAGCTATGCTTTCTTAGTTTACAAAGTATATTTTGTTTCAATCATTATATATGTGCACCTTAGTATATTCATATCATTCATCACATCTTCAAGTTAGTTTATCTTTCTTTATAAAAGATATATTTGTATTTTCATAGATTTCATCTCTTTTAAAATCTTGCATTTTCTCATGTTTAATACATTATATTTATTTATTCATGAACACACACTTCACTCATGTATGACTAAAAAAAATGTCTTGGTTGGTTCAGTAAATGTTCATGAATAATGGACTCTTTGGTCTTTATTCTTATTCATTATCTCTATTCTTTAGTTACCTAGATCTATGCAGATAATACCATGACCCATATGGATGAACAATCTCTTTGCGCATTTGATCGCTTTGATGGGTATATTTGAAATTTTGTTGTCTTGAACTTTTTGCTTTTTTCTTTAATGAAGAGATATGAGAAGATCTCATTATGATCTACACAGATCAAACTCAAAACCATGCAGAGAACTATGTCATCTACATAGATCAATGTTCCTACAATCTTTATCTCTTCTTTAATTTGATTTTCTCAATATTCTTTTTAACTTGTCATTAACTTAGTTATTTTTGTTTCTGTGTTGATAGGTGATTTTCTTTATGCTTGGTTAACTAGCATATTTAATAAAAATGTATCTCATCACTTCGAATTGTAAAATTTTGTCTTACATTTCATTTATTTTTGTATTACCTCATTTGATGATGTGATTACATGAATCGCTTAGGGTAATAATGATATTTAATTAAGGAAAACCAAAAAATAGAATAAATCATAATTTAAGAGGAGGCTAGACTGATGTTTAGATGGTCTAGAAGATGTACCTAACTTTCGTACCTACCTATCTCTAATAAGGGTGATGTGATTATCCTAATTAATCTCAATCATATTAGATGATTATTCCTTTAGCATATTCGAATTCTACTAATGTATTACCCTAAATTTTAGTCCCTTGACCACTAATGCCATAATCATTCCTCCAAAATTTTGCAAATATATTACTTTATATTCCTCAATCCATCATTACTCAAAAATAGTGTCAAAGTCACATATGTCTCAAAGATTGGTGGACTCAGAGAGCATGGTCCATGGATGTCCCCTTTCTATAATTGTTCATGATATTAAAGTAGAGTACGATATGTTATTAATTTCAATTGGTTTCTTTATTCATCTAATTTTTGCTTTTGTCATTTTCATTTTACTATAGATCATTTTTCTATTATTAAATAATACTTATGGGAGAACAAACTATGAATCAAGTTAGGATTATAGATTCAAGTAATCATAAATCAAATCCTACCATTAGAGATCCTTTGTATCTCTAGTCCTTTGATCATCTAGGCATAATGTTGGTAGTTTCTCCATTAGTTAGAAGCAACTATATTGTTTATGAAGAAAAGCTATAGAGATTGCTCTAAGTGCAAAGTGCAAGCTAGGAGTTTATAGATGGAAAAGAAATAGTAATGGATAAGGATTTTAAGAGCTTTGAATAGTGGTAGAGATATGGTTGCATGGTGACCTCTAAGATGTCCTGTTTATGAAGATTACTCTAGGTGGAAAGTGCAAGCTAAGGTTTATAAATGGAAATGTACTAGTACTGAGCTTTGAATAGTGGAAGAGATATGATTACATGGTAACCTCTTAAATGTCATATCTACTCCCCTTTTTGACATCAATAAAAGCAAAAAGTAGCAAAGAAATGTGAAAGAAACATTGCATTTAAATTATATACAAGTGCATAAGAAAGTATAATTTAAAATAATATTGTCCATATTAAAATGCAAGACTTGAAATGCAATGTAAACTAAAGTTTGGAGGAAGAGGGAAAGTCTTGAGGCTTGGATTAGGGAGCGAGAAGAAGATTGGCTAAGTCAAGTGAGGTGGAGGCTATTAGGATCCCAAAGCTCTATTTATTTTAAGGCACTTGATCTTTTTTGTATTTAGCCATAAATTTTGCCCTTTGCTCTAAGTCTTCTTTTTTTAGGATGTTTTTCCCTTGAGCTTTAATTAAGCCTTTTCCTCTTTAGCTTAGCTTATATTACTTGAGGTCTTCATTATAAGGCTTATCATCTAAAGGAGTTCCTACTTTGAAGTAGTCTTTGAGAGCATTGACAGTCTTCTTAATGTCTCTCACTTTTCCATCTATATGTTGACATTCCTTTGAAGTTAGGTGGCCTTGATGTTAACCTTATCGAAAACCTTTCATCATATTGGCCTTCATTGATCTTAAAATAGGAAGCAAATAAACCAAGATGGCTTCATTGCTTATAGAGAAAGATGAAGGATGTTGAGGGCTTAAGGCTTGGTGAGGAGGAGTTCGAAGGGCATGATAGGTTTCTTTTGCTGCCTTTTGCCTCTTTGAATGCACTTTCATACTCCTTTCTTCACTTTTTTGATCACCTTAAGGATGAAAAGGAATGGTCCCTTTTGACCAAATGGAGGACATCATTTATGTTCTTTATTATACCTATATCTATATACATCTTCTAATTAATGATGTTCTTCTTAATGCTAGAAATCTTATAGAATCACCATTGATACATTGAGGTACTTAGCAATCCTTATCACTAGGTATTTGTTGGACTAGGTTGGTCAAGCCTAAGTTAAAAGTTTCTTTTGATCTTAATAATGAAGAGTGATAGCTACCAACATCTTATTTAAGTGTTGTTTTTACAGCTTTTAAGTTGGGTTTGCATTGGAAGTTGGATGAAAGTCTAAATCTTTAACATTGAGTAAGATATACAAATTCCTGATCAAGAACCTCTAAATTGCGACCACGACCTTGCAACAAAGATGAAAAAACTTAAATCAGACGAATTCGTGGAGCAAATCATAGCTGCAATCCAGCCAAGGAAGACATGATTGTCATATAGTATGATTCGCGGTGACATTCATGTTCCCAGTCGTGATTACGACTTTTATAGCGTATGAAGGGAACTAAGTCAATAACCATAACTTATTAAGTGTCTAAGATAACCATTGGGACATTAAAATTTGCGAGGGCAAAAAAGTTGTCGAGACCGTGACCCATTGAAGTAATTTTTCCTCACTAAAACAAAAGGATTTGCAGTCACTATAATGTCCAAGAAGAACCTTAATCGCGATTGCGATTTTTAGTTGGTTGGATAAATACAACGACTATTTTTCTTAGTAAATCAATAGCAACATGTCACGTGGACTAGCCGTTAGACATAAAATAAGGTTCTCCACAACAATTTCAGTGTTTCTAGTGCAAATTGAAAATTTGAGAACGCAAAATGTCAGTCACGATCGCCAAATTAGCCTAACAAATATTTAATGCAAAATCTGCCTTGTTTGCCTTTGAGATTTAGGTATAGTTTGTTAGTAATATCTTTTTAGTGGTTATTGCTTATAAATACTCCACTAAACAAACATGAATGCAAGAGAATATCATTAATTATAGACAAACTCTTCCAATTTTACTTCTCAGTCTTTTATTCTTTGTATGTGAGTTAATATTATTGGGTGTAAACATTAAACACTATTGTAATTAGGTTTGAGAGTTAGCCTAGTTGTTCTTGTATTAGGTTAAGTATGAGCCTTTGAGAAAAACACTTAAGTGAGGTTTTTGTGTGAGCCTTGAAACATAAGTTGTAGGGTTGTGCGTGAGCCATTAAAACACATTATACAAGTTTAGTGTGAGCTTGAAAACACCATTTTGAGTTAATAAAACACCCAATTGTGAAGAATTGAGAAGTGGGCGTAAGGTTTATTAACACCTAAACCACTATAAAATATTATGTGTTCATTCATTCTCATTCTCTTTCAATCTCCCAAACACTTTATCTTCCCTCCAAATTTTTAAATTTCCATCAATTCAACCCCTCCTTCTTAGTGTTCAAGGGCCAATAGTATCCATTTATGATAATTCCACTCCTAATGGTCTGCTCATAAAACATAACAGATAACCACCTTCCTCTTTATGCGTTAGAGGAGAAAAAGCTCAGATGTTTAGATGTTACCTAGTGACTCATTCCTAACACTTAGGTTTCATGCTATAAACCTGTGACATACCTTGAGAGCTTAATCCAATAGACAAAAGACCTTACTCTTTAAAATCTTAAACTGTATCTTTAATCTAGTGAGCTCTTCCTAATATTCTTGAAATTGGAAGGAATTTGCTCAACTCTTTCATCCTTAACTAAGAACATGATAATAAGGTGTTCTTGGTTGATGGACTTCCTTTTACCATCTACTTATAACTCTAAGATGGGGCTAAAAAGCTTTTTTTTTTAGTCTCAAGAGTGGAGAGGAACTCTATTATTAAATTCTCATAGGTTTTCTCTTTAATCTTTACAAACTTCTGCCACCTAATGTTTAAGAAGAGCTTCATCACCCTATCATATAGCCTTATTTTACAGGTTCAAAGTCTAAAAACCTAGCATGTTACACTAACCTCTTTATGATGGTATAAACCTTTATTGTTCCTCGTTACCAATGGAGATTAGTCCCACAAGGTGCTTCTTATAGTCTATGTTCCTACGTGGAGAAGGGCACAATGAGGTAGTGGGAGTTGCCCTAAGAGTACTTTATTTTGATGTCACTTGCTCATTTTTTTTTTATTTCTTCTTCAATTTAGAGCTTTCCCTTTGATATCTTTGTTGTCCCTTGGTGCCTTATAAAGAGGGGTTGAATAGGGCCATGATAAGTAATATAAAATAAGAACAAGTGCGAAAATAATGAAGAATCAAGACAACCAATTTATAGAGGTTTGACACAACCTACCTATGTCCTGTCCTTTAATATTCCTACTAGAGCCTTTCACTATCTAGTTAGCTTATAGGTGCTATGAACTACCTTTACAACAGTAGTTTTCAGGCATTATTAAGATGTTGCAAGTAGACTTATGGGTGCTACTAAGACCGTTTCCCAAAGTAGTTTACAAGTACTACCTTAAACCTTCCACAAAGTATGATTTTAAATCTCCTATGAACTCCTATCCAAAGGTTTTCTCAAATGAAATTACAACTTAGAATATTAAGAAAAACTCTCTCACTCAACAATAAATAATTCAAAATACACTCATAAGATATGCTTGATTTGGTTTAGAGTTTTGTAAGAAATTATGAAAGCTTGTTCTTCAAACTCTATTTTTGAAGATAACTTTTATAAACTTTAACAATGATCTTCTCTTATAAGCTAGATCACTTTAACAATGATCTTCTCTTATAAGCTAGATCACTTTTGTTTCACACTTTTTATTCAAAGATAGCTTTCACTATAAAAGTACTAGCTTTTTGAACATTTTCTCTTTTGGTTTTTATTGTGAGAGGGTCCTTTTATAGGTAAAGACACAAAACTAGCTGTTAGAAAAAAGGTTGTCACTTCATGCAGTCTTAGGCCTTTTAAGAGGGTTAGCAACAACCTCAGGTAGGTCTTTGAAAGTAAATCATCTGTAAAGGGTTCATTAATAAAAAAAGGGTTGCTCTTTCTCTTGGAGGCTTTCTTTTTAACCATGATGTAGTTTGAGAGAGTTTGATGGATTTGGAAGAAATGGAAAATCTTTTGGAAGGGGGTCAAAATATTAATTTAGAGAGAGTAGAAAGCAAAAAGATTTGCAATAATGCCCTATTTATAGGTGAATGCTAAAAATAAAGGGTCCAATAACTAAAAATTTTACTGTTGGATGGGCCATTAACGATAGTGAATGGGGCCGTTTCAAAGTTAATTTTTAATTTTTCAAAATCTTAAAAGTGAATAAGTTCATTCAAAATTAGAACCCGGCCCCGGGGGGGGGGGGGGGGGGGGGGGGGGGGGGGGGGGGGGGGGGGGGGGGGGGGGGGGGGGGGGGGGGGGGG
>CATIWR010137763.1:0-13156 GCA_949677035.1 Omphalea diandra | reverse complement strand
TGCAGATAATATCTATATTTTAATTATTATTCTTTTTTCTTTTATTTTATCGATGATTGCATAAACCAAAAGTAAACCCAAATAAATCTAAAATAAATATTTTTCTGTAAACTATTTTTTGTACTTGATTTTTAAAAATTTTAAACTAGTTATAAACCAAAATAAATAAATAACAAACCATTTGAAAATATTTTATGGTGTAAGAAGAATTAAATGAAAATATTGTCTTAAAAGTAAACTCAAAATAAATCATTTATAAATCAATAATAAACAATTTATAAACATTTTGCGTGTAAGAAGAATTAAATATAAATATCATATTCAACCTCTAGTAATTTGATTTTTTCTCTCTTTTATAACTGGTTTTGAGATCCAACATGTTTATTTTTAATTATTTTTATCCACAAAATATCAAAACTCATGATTTTTTATTCTAAATAATAAACAAGCATTAAAAATCATATCAAATTTATTTTTAAAGTGAAAAACATATATAATAAAAAATTTTTCTCTCTAAAATATATTTGCAAATCTACAATTGCGTACAATATGATCTATGAAAAAATTTTAATATATTTTCTCGATATGATCCATTAAAAATCGTGAATGAACTTGAATTTATTTTTTCAGATATCCGATATGTTTTTCGGATCCATGAAACTCTTTTATTAATTTGATCACGAAAAAACTTTAATGAGATTGAGAAGAGTGTAGAAGAATAAGTTTAAATATGCTTTGGTATTTTGAGTGATGAAGAAGCATGAATTACCTTGAGAACGGTTTGAAGCGTGAATTGAAAAATATTCATTGAAATTTTATTTTTTTGGAAAAAAAAGTTAGTTGAAGTATAATTGTCATTAGTTAATCCTAATTAAGTATTTTTGTACAAAGAGAATTTCATTATTTTCTTATTACAATTTGAAAATGATTGAAATTTGAATTATAAAATAGACATTCAATTACTAGTAGATTTAGAAAATTTAAAATTTTCATTTTTGTTTTACTATAATTGAAGATTATATAAATAAACACTTGACCATTAAATCAATCATTTAAAATTATATCTTAAAACATTGATAAATATATAAATACAAATTATATATATATATATATGCAGTTTTTGTTTAAACCTTTAGTTAAAATCATGTTTGGATTGCTATTATAAAAGTTTGATTTGATTTATTAAATACTATAAATTAAGTTTTAATAATAATTTTATTTAACTGAAGTACATTTGGTTCACGAACTCATAATCATTAGGATTAGTTTTAATAATAGGCTTAATTAAGCTATAGAATGATTATATTAATCTGAATTGGCATAAATATTTTAATTCAGTAGTATTAATTCATCCTACTTTTATAATCTCATGGTTGGTAGTATAGTTTAATCAATGATATAAATTAATAAAATAAGTAAATTACTTAAATATTCTTTACCTCATATAGCAAAATTGTGTTTTGTGATTTTTTTTCTTTTTTTTAAAAGGTTTATCATCTTTTTATCTAGTTTGTACCAATCTTTGATTTGAATTATTATTTTTACATTTAGATATTAATTAATTTTATTATATTTTTTAATTAATTATTGTTACATGATTTATTTAAGAATTCAAGTAAAAGAATATTAAGCAAATTAAATTAAATATAATTATAATAAAATTACCTCAAAAATAATACAATCAATTATTTGTTATTTTTTCATTGATTCTTTTTTTTTTTCATACTAGAGAATTTTTTTTTTCTTAAAGTGAACAATAATATAAGTTATGCAATTGAAAAATAAAGGTTGTTTTTCGTAAACAAAATAAAAAACTAAAACTATTTTGGGAATTAAGATTTCGCAAATAAGAGAATTAGTAATCTTACTAGAGATGGATTGCTAAAGACATGACATGTTAGATTTTAGATAAAATTAATTTCATGGTTAACTAAGCATTGGGATTATTAAGCCTAATATGTATGATATGTATCAAATATAGTGTTATTTACTAAAAACTATGCTTTAGTTAGCTAATGCTATGAATCAAATCTATTATTGGTGTAGTGGTAAAATAAAACTATCTATCAGTAGACCTCTACTCTCTCTAACACTAAAAAAAAAAAAAAACTTTTATCTATTCATAAAAATAATTTAATTATATCATAAATTTAATCGATATTAGTAAAATTGTTTAATATTAACTTTAAATTATTTGTTTATTCATAAAATTCATTTTTAAAAAATATAATCAATTTTACCCTAAAATCAGATATTAGAAATGAGAATGATAAACTCACCCAAAACATACTTGGAAATCTTTTATGTTCTAAAAGCCCAAAATAATAGTGAAAGAGGAAAGTGGGTAAAAGGATAAATGGGAGCAATTTCTCAAAATTCTGAGACCTCAATTTTTGGGCATTCTTATCTGCTGTTGTTTGTCTTTCTGCCACTGATAATATTTGTAGATAATATAGTTCATTTGGATTCCATCTCCATGCATTGTACTTTTGTTACTGTCTAGTCTCTTAAACGGTCCCTTCCAATTCAAAAACTTCATCTCTCTCTCTCTCTCTCTCTCTTATTACACCGCCTGTAAACAGGTACAACACGACCACCTTACTTATATGTTCTTTTCTTTATTTTATTTCTTTCCATTGGCTTCTGTCTCGAACTCGCAAGCAATTCTTAGGTTCTTCAATCATTGGAGTTGCCTTCCGTCATAAAGTTTGAATCTTTTGTTATGTTTTCTTGAAGATAAAATAGTTGATTCTTGGATTCTGAAATGTATGGGATTTGTTGTTGTCCTTGAATTAGAACATTTTTTTATCATTTTCTTTATGTGGAACTGCTCCCCTTTAACCACTTTGTTTTATTTCTTTTGATTTGTATACTTTTTCATTGATTTTTCAACTTAGAATTTAGATAAGAAAAATCGGATTTTGCTATTGCTTGGATATTCTTCTTTATGGACTGAGAGAGTTCTTTTGGGTCATAGCTGATGTTTAACTCATGGCTACTAGTTTTGTTGTTTTAGATTGATGAAATGATACATTCAGGTGGTTTGTTGGATTATATTTTCCCATTGATGGCGTTCTGTTTGATTGCTGTGGTGATTTCAATTTTCTGCAATGGTACAAAAGCATATTCCTTTTTCAGCCTGACTTTCTTTCCAAGTACTGATCAAAGAGAACTCTTGTTTTCATAGGCCATGTTTCATTTGCTCCTGAAATGGGAATATGATATACCATCCTTAGCATAGGATTTGGTTTTCATTGTTGGGATGCAAGGGATCCTTATTTATCTAATGTTCTTATACTTGAGTAAAGTTGATAATTTTTAAAGGGAGATGAAATCTACTTTTAGTCATAGTATTGATATTATCATTGAACTCAATTTAATCACAGTCAAAAATAAATCTGGGATAAGATTATCGGAATCTAATATTCATTTTCATTCCCTTTTAATTTTGAAGGCACACCAAATTTATTTTTTCTGCTGCATGACATTGATTCTGAGTGCCACAGGTAATTTCCATTCATGCACTGGTTCTTTGAACTAAGTTTTTGAAGTGCTTTTGTTTTGGCTCTTAAACATGGCCATAACTGATGGAAGAAACTATTATTTAACCACATTTTATATTTTGTAGGAAAATATTTGATTAATTGGCATCACTTTTTTTGAGTCGGCACTTCTTTTATCTAGTTTTAAAAACCTTGCTTTATTTTTAGATAATATGTTGCTAGCAGTGGCACTTGTGCTACTGTTTGAGTTACTCAATTTTGATCACATCTTGTGGAATTCATTGCTTGTGTCACCCTTGCTTATTCGTTTATAGTTCGTCTTTTGCACATTTATACTGTAGTTTCTGTAGGCTTAGAGAGTGAAATTTATTAGTAAATCCGAGTATTCTCTCTCTTTTTTTTTTAAAGTCATTTTTATGGAGACTGATTTTAACTGTTGGTATGTTATTTATAATCTATGGGCATGACAACTATATTATTCCTCTTGAGATTCACCTGTCACTATACATGACAACTATATTATTCCTCTTGAGATTCACCTATCACTATACATCATAACTTATTGCTATCTGGTTGTTTTGATTAAAATGGATTGAAAAACCAAGCTATAGGTTTTCTTTGCGATCTGTCTAATGTTGGACTTAAAACTTTCAGGTTGAGGTGACGTGTTGACTACATGGGAGAAGTTGGAGAGGAGAATGCTTTGTCCAAAACCTCTAACAAGAATAGAGCAGGAACAATCATTATCAAGAAAGGATGGGAACAAGCATCATCAATCAAGGTTATCTAACAGTTTACTGATTTATTATCTCTCTTTCATCATTACTTGTGGGATATAACTTTTCTAGGTTGTTAGGAGTCTAGAAATTAAATTTGTAGTAAGTTGAGTGTGATCAATTTGTCTATGTAGGCTCTGTACCTATATTTAGCTATGAGGATTCCTCACATCGATAAGAATTTGGAGCCATGTTCCCCTATTCTACAGGATAAATTTAGTATGCCCCCAAGGATCAACCATAATTCTTGTGTGAAACTTAGGGGCATTAGTTGCATAATAAGAATTTCCTGTGATTAAAGATACAATTCTTTCATATCATTGGATGATTATCTACTTTGTCTTTTACTTGCTGGGAATGTAAGGACACACCCTTGGTTTTACATGATTATTTGATCATGTTTCCCTAACATATTGAAAAAAAAAAAAAAAAGATTATCAAAATCAGGGACAGTATTGAGTCGCTGCATGTAATCATAACTGTCCTACTGATCAACAATTTTTTATGTGCTGTTAATGAGGAGTTTAGATATATTTTTCGTTGGTTCACAAATGACATCATAAATTATTGTTTTCTCAGGAGATCAATTTAGATATTAAAAATCAAGTTCCTTCAGCTTCAAAGTCTACAGAATTCCATAATGCAGGCAGTTGCATGTTCTGCATGACCAAAGATGGTTGCAGAATTGTGCGATCAAGGACAAAACTAATGAATATTCTGGTAGAAAAAGTAAAACCCCAAGAAGCTGAATCCATTTTTGATAGTTTAATCAAGGGAGGGCATAAACCATCTTTAATAACATACACAACTCTCTTGGCTGCCTTGACCATGCAGAAGCATTTCCACTCCATACGTTTGATCATTTCACAGGTGGAAGAAAATGGAATGAAGCCTGATTCAATATTTTTTAATGCGGTTATAAATGCTTTCTCTGAATCTGGGAACATGGAGGAAGCCATGGAAACTTTTTGGAAGATGAAGGAGAGTGGAATGAAACCTACCACTACCACTTACAACACTTTAATCAAAGGGTATGGCATTGCAGGTAAACCAGAAGAGTCTGTGAGACTCCTAGACCTTATGTACCGGGAGGGAGTTGTGCAACCGAATCTCAGGACTTATAATGTTCTTATCAGAGCATGGTGTAATAAGAAAAACATTTCAGAGGCATGGAGTGTAGTGCATAAGATGTTGTCTTCTGGGATGCAACCAGATGTAGTTACTTACAACACCATAGCAACAGCTCATGCTCATAAAGGAGAGACAAATCAGGCTGAAGGAATGATCTCAGAAATGCAGAACAATGGCATGCAGCCTAATGAGCGAACATGCTGTATCATTATAAGCGGATACTGTAAAGAAGGAAGAATAAAGGAGGCATTGAGGTTCGTGTACAGGATGAAGGAACTTGGAATGCATCCTAATCTTGTTGCTTTTAACTCATTAATCAAAGGCTTTGTAGACATTATGGATAGAGATGGCGTTGATGAGGTGAGTTCTGAGCATTACTTAGTGTTCAGTTTATAGATTTTTCTGTATGGCTTAATATTTACTGATTACATGTTAAGACAATAATCAGTAACTGAACGGTTATTACTGTTTTATAATTAAAATTTGAGGTCTTAACTCTAAGGTTTTGCCAGCATGAAACATTTGATCGCAGTTATTTTTGTTTGCCAAAAGTAACTGTTAAGTTGTTAAATAAACATATGAAGCTAATAAAAGAGAAAGATATTACTATTGAGAATTTCACAATCAATTATTTTTTTCACTTTTTAGTAAGGAAGCAAACTGTATGGAGATAAAACATCAGATCATGAAATACTAGGCAGCAAAGTAGAAATACAGAAATGTCCCAGCCACAAGGTAGCAAAAGACTAACTTACCTGTCTTAAAGGTTCTTGTTTGACATTTGCCTAGAAAGTTCATTCCTTTCAAGGAACAAAAGATGCTATATTAACGTATGGTAAACTCCATTTCAGGTTCTCACATTGATGGAAGAATTTAATGTCAAACCAGATGTCATAACATTTAGCACTATAATGAATGCATGGAGCACAGCAGGCTTTATGGACAAGTGCAGGGAAATCTTTGATGACATGGTGAAGGCTGGCATAGAACCTGATGCACATGTGTACAGCATCCTTGCTAAAGGTTATGTACGTGCACAAGAACCTGAGAAAGCTGAAGAACTGCTGACAACCATGATAAAATCAGGATTCCAACCAAATGTTGTGATTTTCACAACTGTGATCAGTGGGTGGTGCAGCACTGGAAGAATGGAATATGCAATTAGAGATTTTGATAGGATGTGTGAATATGGAATTTCACCTAATTTGAAGACTTTTGAGACATTAATTTGGGGATTTAGCCACGCCAAGCAGCCTTGGAGAGCAGAAGAAATACTCCAGATTATGAAAGAGTTTAAGGTTGAGCCTGAGAGATCTTCCGTGCTGCTAGTTGCAGACGCATGGTCTGCCATTGGATTGACAAAAGAGGCAAACAGGGTTCTTGGCAGCATAAAAAGAAAGGAACCAACTCGTCCAAAAGAGTTACCTGACGAAGACAAACCAGTTGAAAGCCTAGAGACACTCTATAAAAAGCCAAGCACAAGTTTCTCTTATTCCAATCTTTTACAGATACCAGGTGCGGTTACAAGTGACCAGAGAGGATCTGCAGTAGCCCTTAAAAAGGGTAGGATGGTGCTGAGAGATGCTGACTTTTCAATGGAGTACTCTTGGCTTGCTGCAAAATCCTTCTGTTTTTTTCGTACTTGTAAATTTGGGGCAAGGTTACCAATCATTTGGCATTGGCAGTCTCAAGGGCAGCATGGTATGTATGGTCAGCTTGCACAATCATGTACAGCAGTGTTCTTGAATTGAAGGGCAAAGGGATTTTTTTTTTCTTTCTTTTAATATGCATCTGTGTTCACATTCCCCACCCAAACGAATTTGACATCAAATTTGTTGCATATAGTAAAGGGAATTCTTGATTACCGTGAATTGTTTCTCTACGCTCATTGATAATGGAAGTTAATTTGGTATTCCACACTCGCTTCTAGCCAAAGACTTGTTGCCACATTTTAACTCTCACACAGTATTTGCCTTGTAATAATGTGGCGGCTTCAGGCCGTTGTTTATTTATAATAAAAGGAAAATGTCGAATCACAATATTTACATTTCCACATATCATGAATCCTAACTCATTAGTACATAAGCTCTGAAGCATCACTAGCAAATGCCTTTATAGTGAAATATTTATACGCAAAACCCATTAAATATAATATATCGTAAGAAAGGAACTATGTTAACAACACTTCTAAATATCCAAACTTGTGAGATACACAAATGGAAATTGCTTAACGAGTTTTGCCTGATCTTTCATGGAAAGAAGATGCTTCGTGGTCTGGAGGAGAAGGAATTCTGCTGACAAGCCATACCAGGACCACACCAACAAGAGCACCAGATAGATGTGCAATATGGTTGACACTCTGCATAGGGTATCCTCCTCGAAAAGTGCCTGACAATGATGCTGAAGCTTGGGCTGCCTCCATTACCTGTATCAACCAAAATGAGCGCGTGCAGAAGATTTTACTTGGCTCCAAAATCCAAATCCGAGAAATACCCCATGCTAATTAAAACGCCTAATGAATAAGATGTTTACTTGAAATCTCCACGAATGAAACATAAGAATGCAAGCACTTTAAGCCAGCGATGATATGCCACTCCGAGAAATACCCCGTGCTAATTAAAATGCCTTTTGAATAAGATGTTTACTTGAAATCTCCATGAATGAAACATAAGAATGCAAGCACTTTAAGCCAGTGATGATATGCCACTTTCATGCAATAGTAGTTTGAGGAATCTACACCTAAGGCTCAAAGATTCAATTTCAATCCTTCTCAAAGGAACTATGAATCCTTGGAGTAAAATTTAGATACAATACCAATTATTTTGTCCTCTTCCTTCCATCTTCTATAGGAAGG
Organism: Omphalea diandra; assembly: GCA_949677035.1. NCBI lineage: Eukaryota > Viridiplantae > Streptophyta > Magnoliopsida > Malpighiales > Euphorbiaceae > Omphalea > Omphalea diandra. The sequence goes on along the minus strand of CATIWR010137763.1, from coordinate 4,892 downwards.
ACAATTCTTAGCATATAAATTCTCATCCCCCTTTAACTCTTTCATTTTTTTTTTATCAGTGTTATTTGTAATTTTATAAGAAATTGGAAGTGCTCACCTTCTCTATAACAAATTGGCCCAATATAAGCACTTCAAGGATCTTTCTCCAGTCCCATGTTATCTATGATAAACAAAAAAGGAGGGTAAAAAGTTTACGCATACTAGTTTCACAGAAAGATACAAGGCTTTCAAGACTTTACATACCTTTACAAGGACACTAATTGCAAATAATCCAAATACAGCACCAGAAGCTCCTACAGAAACTGCATTTCTTGGCAAAACTAACCATGAAACAAGGTTTGCTCCAACACCTGTAAAAATATAAGAAAGCCACAATGCAAAGTTCCCTTCCTCTTCTTCAACAAGCTTCCCTGTCGATGAAGAATAGTTATGTGGTCGGACAGCATACTTGTCAATAGACATTCTCTAGTTGAAAAGAATAATGATCCTCACCGAAAATGTACAGGAAAAAAAGGTTGCTTGAAAGATGTTGCCTGAAGAAAATACAAGCTAAAATTAGGAAAACGACAGGTGACTATGTTGACACTTGAAGATACTTTGTCAAACAATCTTATGTCAAGTTTTACACGCTGTATCATAATAATTTGAAGTATGACAACTACACAAGCTGAGACAACATGGAGACTTAACCAGCTAGCATGGCAGAATGTTGCTGTGATAAACTGGTACCAAGCAGGCCAATTGTGATATAGGTAAAGAGATTTGATGCCGCGGACCTTCACAAAATGGGAAAACAGAAAGTCTACCATCAGCATGACTAAACTAAACGACGTAAACAAGATAAGTTGACCATAGATAAAACCTATGATTATAAAGACACTAAAAAAAATCTTCCCAAACTACTTCTTAGTTCATGTATTGTTAATGAATTCTCTGGGTTCTTAAATTTTTTTATGCAATTTTCAAGTGAAAGCAAAAACGTATAGTACCTGAAAAAAGTGATCTGCAACGTATATTCCAAGATTGAGAAGTAGAATCCAAAATATGCCATTTGCGCGCTTCTCTGGTTTCTTTGTCTTTTCTGGCTTATCAAGTTCAAGTTGATGTATCATATCTATCATACAAACAATACACAGCTACTTCAACATCAATATTCTCCAAACTCCAAAGTCAAATCCAGCAAGAAACAATACAACAACAAGATTAAAAACCTCATTATTCTAACATGTCATTGAACCCAGTAAATAAATTATCTTGGTAACATTGTCAATTGCACACAAACGCTAATTATGCGATGCAACTAACGGTCATGCCAGGTGTTCGACAAAATACCCAAAAGGAAAAAAATGTACTTCATCTAAATTAAAGAGGTAAAAAAAAGGAACCCAGATAATTTTCTTTAGATTGCGGTGTATCGTTATAAGAGCGGAGCAAGAACTGACCTGAGCCATTCATCTTGCAAGCAAAGCGGGATCGGACGGCAGGAAGAGAAGGAAGGGAACAAGGGACATTCGCGAGAGGGATCGGTTTACGACAAGAAAAGAGACGAAGAGGAAGCGTTGGAGAGTTGAAGAAGAGGAAGCAGGGGTTATGATTACAAGAAGGTGTGGGCGTGTAAGTGGATGCATAACAGGGCTTATTAAGCATTGGAAGTTGGTGCAACTTAAGCTGAAGCTGCCCCATGATTTGCAGGGAGATGAGAAACTTGCCTTAATAATGTATTGAAGGCCTATTCTGTCGTCTGATGGGCGTTGAAATATTGGGTTTTAGCGGATATTGGTGATGGACATTGGAACAAGGCCTGTTGGCTGGGCTTTGTAATCTTAGGTTTTATCCTTTGAGAAGAATCATAACCGATATATATATATATATATAAATAAAATAAGAGTCCTAATTCCGCATATATGTATTTGTTTCTGATTGATTGGCGGATGAAAAAAGTTGCATTATAGTACAGTACTATTACCACTGTTTCAACATAAATTTGTGGAATCCATCGATGAGATTCATTAATCGAAAGGCTGCCACATCATCATATTATTGCAAATACACTTTAACATAGGAAGGAGTCTGGATGTAAAGTTCGAAACATCATGCATGCCAGTGGGGTTTTTTTTTTTTTTTAATCTGAAAAATAAAAAATAATAAAAATAAAGGTGGATCACCTGCTTTGGATCTTCCTATATATAAATAAACACCATAAGCTTAAGCTTAATTTAACTGTAAATGCACCATGTGATTTGGATATAGACATAAATTTAAGTTCAAATCCTATAATTAAATGGTTAATTGACAAAATATAAAATTAAGGGTAGGTGGGAGATGTACTGTGAAATATCCAATATATTTATACGTTAATGGATATTAATACTTGTTTGTTGAATCAATCTTGACATGCGTCTATACCTAACTTATATTTATTAGGCCTTTTTTTTTTAGAAATTCAAATATTTTTTTTTATTTTTCAGTAATTATATTTAAAATTTTTAAATGAGATATTATATCATAATATGATTTATTTACTTTCAATTTTATTTGTGATTTAAATTAGATTAATTAGTTTACAATAATTATTAATGTGAATATATTTTAAAATAATTTTTCATTATTGGGAGCAACACCTAATGACTAATTTTTAAAAAGAAACAAAATCAAATTAAAATACAACAACTTTTTTAAAAGTTTTTAGTATGATTAAAAAAATTTAAAAAGTTTAGATTTAAAAGATTTATTGGTAAAAAAATTTAATTCTTTTTAATATATCATTTAAAACTTCAAAAATAGTATACATCACTTAAAATTAGTAAATTTGTATTAACATCATCAATTGTCAAAAATAAAAACTTTAATTAACCTTATATGATGATATGAACATCCAATAAGAGTAACAATAATTGATTTCACAAATGTCATATAATATTTATATCATTATATAGTGATAATTTAAAATCTTAATTATGTCATTTCTAAATAATTTATTATTTTATAAGATTTGAGTAAATATCATATATATATATATATATATATATATATATATATATATATATATAGAGAGAGAGAGAGAGAGAGAGAGAGAGAGAGGCTTTTCCAGAAACACTAGCTATTTATTAAGGAATAATTTCTATGATTTTGCTCTGGAGAATCCTTAAAAAAAAAAAAAAAAAAAGTGAGTAATCTTTTCAAAATTTTCCACTTTATCATATAATATGCATGTATTTCACTATATAAGAAAAATAAAAGTTCATGCTTTTATTAGTGGACCACATATTATAATTATCTCAACTATAATTATTACAATAATATAATCATATATCTTTTTCAAAAATTAATAAATGATAATAATTTATGCAGACTTTTTAAAATCACTAAAGTTTAAAATAGTTTTTAAATTACCAAAATTCAGTAAAATAATCTTCAAATACTAAAATTATAGAAATGAAATTAATTTATCACCTTAATTAATCTAAGTATACCTTAATTAATTTAGTTATACTAGTACCACATATATTGTTTTGATTTAACTCAACTAATCAAAATTGATATAATTAATAAAATTAACTATATTGAGTAATTAAATTGTCTAAATTACTAACTATCTTAAACTCAATTGGCTTTAATTAATCTAATTAAACTAAATTAATATAAATTAACATAAATTAATTACATTAGTCTAAATTTATGTGAAACAGTAATAAATCATGACAATTTCCTATATATGAGTTTATTCTCTTCACTTAACACATAATTTATTTATATTGATCACCATTATATTTTTTTTAATTTTAAAACTTTAGAATTTTTATCATATATTAATGATAATTAAAATTAAAGTAATAAATATTTCATATTTATTGTTAATTTAATTAAATTTAGCATTAAATATACATATACTAGAATTGAACTGAAATTGAATAGTGAACTTTAATTTATATAGAATAATTAAGTGCATAGATAAATTTTTTTCATATTACTCATTTTATAAATAATTTTTTCATTTGATATATATTAGACAAAATATTTTTTGCGAAAAGCATGACAACACTATAAGTTAATAAAGTAACTATATATGCATTGAATGAAAGTATACGTGTTTTTATACTATTGAAAAAAATATTATATAAATTAATTAAATTGTTATAAATTATTGTTCTATGTTCATTGTATTATTAAATCAGTATATTAAATAATTATATGCACCTAATGATGAAACTTATATATTTATAAAAAAAAACATATTATAAATTTGACATCCAAACTTTTAAATTTTTTAATTTTGGCATTTAGATATTTTTTTATTTAATTAATTATTTGAATTGGCAAAATAATTTTTAATGTAGTGTTTTTATTCAATCTAAACTATTATTCAATCACAACTGACTCTTATAATCAAATTTATTTTAGGATCCAACTGAAATCAAATTGATTTTTGTGTAAATAGTACAAGATTAGTAATTTTATTGATAATCAAATCAAGAATTGGAAAAAAAAATCAATTTATATCAAATTCAATTAAAATTTATTCTTTTTATTTAATTTTTCATGTCATTTTAATTTAAGTAATTTATATCCATATCACTTAAATTAACTATCATGTTATAGAGGTTTATAAAACTAATTAATACTATTTTTAATAATTACAAATATATTAAATTATATTAATATTAGAGATAAAAGAGTTTCAAATAAAATATAAGAGGTAAAATTATTTCAAATAAATAAATTTAGAAATAAAAAAAACTTATAATAAAATATAAAAAATAAAATTATTTCAAATACATGAATCCTAAAGTAAAAATAGTCATTAATCCAAGTGAGATATGATAACTAAATATTCAACTGGATGTCAATCCTTTTCAAATAATTGGAGAGAGTTACGAGAAATGGTAAAAAAA
>CATIWR010137761.1:0-25596 GCA_949677035.1 Omphalea diandra | reverse complement strand
TATATATATATATATATATATATATTACAACTCAATTGAAGATCGTAACCAGCGCATAAATTAAATATATTAATTTATGCAAGTATAGACAGACAAATATAACTCCAAGGAAAAAAATAATCAAGGAATATTAACCTAAATAATATAGTCTCTGAATATCTAACAAAAAAATATGAACAAATAATATTAAATCAAAAGAATATCAAAAGTAAATTACAGAGTTTTTATCAAATATAAATAAATAAAGTCATTCAAACAATTACAATAAAAGTAATATAGGAAAAATGAAGTTCAAACATATCCAATAGATATCAAAATAGATAAAATATATCTTCTAAAAAAGAGCATACCAAAGTTTAAACCAGCTACAAATATTTAACGATCCAAAAAAAAAAAGCACAGACATAGATCGAACTAATACTCAGTGAATGATAATTATAGCACACAATAAAATAAGAATAAACAAATGGTTGAATAGTTTTGTAATAGTTTTATATTTTAAAATATACCAATATTATAAACAATTAAAAACTAATTTAAACAATCAAATTAATAGAGATTTCAAATCAATATTTAATTCAATTAATCCAGGGCGATAATAATTCACATTACCAAAGGCTCATATGGTAAGTGCGCCATCAAATAATTAAATACAGATCAACCTCTTCCACATATATTAATGTATGACTCTCATTCAGTGCAGTAAATTATGATACATGGTAACCAATAATGCAATTCTATTGTTGTGATGATCCACACAACGAGACCTAGATAATAGATAATCATATATAAATTACCAATTTTAAAAATTCAAACTTATTCAAACATATATCAGATTATAAATCGAAATTTAAATTACATAAATTTAGATATTAGAGACAGTATTATAAATATTAGTACAAAAAATCAGATATTAATAATCCAAAGTTCAAATACCCATAAAATTGATAAATTAAATCAAATATATTCAAAACATTTCGTTTCACAAAATCATTCTACAAGTTCAGAATATCAAATGAAATTTCAAATAATTTAAAAATTTGTTCTCAAATACCCAAGAACTATAAATGCATGGAACATTTAGCTAATTTTTAATCTAAAAATTCATAAATAATTGAAGATAAACAATAAAATTAATTTAATAAAGGTTAAGATTAAGAAACAATTTATGAAATACATTCGAAACGATTTTTATCAAATTTTATTTATTTAAATACTTTATGCTAAGAAGTTCTTAAAAACGAATAAATACGTGTTATGTACTATAATTATCACTCACCTAGATTCCAGATACTAATAGTCCCAATCCAAACAACTCAAAACAAAAACTAAGTCTAAGCATAGAACATAACAACTCAATCAACCATAAGAGTATCAAGATTCTCCACATAAGTATATAAAATTTTATAATAAATTACCATATGAAAAAAATAGATTTAAAACAACTTTCACATTGTTATCATAAAATACACTAGGTGGAATCAAAACAGAAATTTAGGCTAAAATTTGAGGAATTAATTTATTATGATTACAATAATTGAAATTGTATAAATTATTAGATTTAATAGTTTATAATGTAAAACAGTTATATTTTATATAAATTGCTAAAAATATAGAGTCATTCAATGAGTTAAAAGTGAAACATATTTAATTATAGTTAGCAAGGGTTCTAAATTAAGTAAATAGATTTAGTAAAAAATCAGTATAATGTTTGCTAAAGTAGATAACAGTAATTGGATTGTACTATCAAAAGCATTTGAAGAAATAGGAGAAGGAAAGAAAGACAAAAAAAAATGTTAATATTATACTTTGGTGCCATGCAAATAATACTCACTGATCAGATAGTGAGATCAAGAAAAGAAAGAAATAAAAATGGTAGTTCAATCCGTGAGCAACGTCACTATATTAAACCAAGGTTGTAAGCAACAATGTTCTAATGAAATAAGTACAGAATAAAACATAATTTAGAAGAAGGATTTCATCACATGGAACCAAGTAATTACAAGCACATAGACACATAAAAAGAATATGATGAATTGAAACTTTGGGATGGAGAAGAGGACACTTGGCTAGTTGCATGGATGTGCTTGGATAATCTCACAATTTAAAAATGACGTGCTTATGGCTAGAGTATATAATCTGAGACTCCATCTGCACCGATTTCAAATGGTGCAATATTTGACATAATCAACAATTGCCAATAAAGAGTAACAAAGTAAGTGTACCTTGAATAGAAAAGTGCCTAATAAAAGATGAGGAATAATTAAAGTATCAATCAATAAACCAAGAAAAGTATTCGTTCTCTGCAATAAGAATTCAATCGGTATGTATAAAACAAACCGTAATCACAAAATAGGAATTAAGTGTCCAATATTGAATAATAAAAGGTACCGCTGTCTCCAGATGACTTCACTGAATAAGGATCCAAGTTTTCTTTAAGCAATGGAATGAAGATGAAAAGACTCGAGAATAATTTCAAAATAGGGTTATAGCAGTTCACGTATAGTGTTGATAAAAACTGGCTAAAAGAAAGTGGGTTGTTATATGGAACATGATTTATTTGGTGTAAGCAACTCACAAAATAATAATAATAATAATATATAAAACCTGATATACTATTGAACTAAAATATTTTAGTTACCGTAATATATATAATATATATATAGATATATATTACTGTAACTAAAATATTTTAGTTCAATAGTATATCAGGTTTTATATATTATTATTATTTATATATATATATATATATAAACATAATAATTTTGAAACTCCAAATACAATTATATATATTTATATTTGTTTAAAATAAAATATAAATTTTCAAGTTATAAAATAATGAGATATTACATATATAATAAGATAGCCAATAATATTATGTTCAAAGTGAAATCCTTCTTGAAAAGAAGGTTATGTTTGGAAATTTGATTGAACTTTCTTTTCTGTGTCAGTAAAAAAATTATATTTTTAAAATAAATTGATAAATGTTTAAGGAAAAAAAGATCAAGCTACTAATGGCAAATTAACTTAATTATGAGCCTAAATTGCTTTATACTAACAGATATAAAATTAACTAGATATCAAATAAGTGAATAAGAGAACCAACAAACGACATTATAATATATAAATTTTTATCCAAGTTTTTTTTTATCATTATTTAAAATTTACTCTATACTTACAACTTGAATTGCTAAACCACATTTATGTATAAATAGTGTAAATAATTAAAATAACCTTTGTAGCATCATTAGCAATGGTACCATGGGGATTTAGTAGTTCAGCCTGGAGCCTAACCTGGTGACAACATCCGAGTTGGTGGAAAGATTTTGCTTAGATCAACAGGTTGTCACTGAAGCGACCATGACAAAAGTGGACCATGGAATGCCTCATCTGTGATTTGTTAACAAGCGATAGTAGTCCAGAATTTAAGAGAGGGGATGTTAGCCACTATTGTATGTTTGGTCAGAATTAGAGGTCTTGGGTTTGGAAATTTTGCTCCAAACAAGAAGTTGTACTCTTGGAGGCTATGAAGGGGTAAATGAAGTGAAGAAGATTGGTTTCAGAGATTGGGTCTCATGTGAAGGTTAAGCCCTAATATAATATCCTCAAGCCTTGTCTGGGTCTAAAGCGTTTTGAGATGATCCTTGTTCTATTTTGAATGTTCCACTTGATCATTACTTTTATTTCAACTCGCAACTTTATAGTCCAAAATGATTGATGTTTATGATGTGCCGAAATGGATTCAATATAATATGATTGCGAAATATTATAATTACAAAAAAAATAATATGGCATATATTTAGGTGAAGACGACAGTATATGTTATTACTTGATAATATCATAATTAATAACTCATTGTTAGATTAAATAAAAATTATTATTTATTATTGATTAAATAAAATTAGATATTGTTTGATTAAATAAAAGTTGTTACTAATCATTAAATTAGATGATATTATTAAACCTTTCACTATAAAATTTACCTATATCTTTGTGTGTCTCATAAAATAAAATGGCACAACACATGCAGATATCCAAAATGAAAATAAGCATTATGCTCTCTCAATCTCAATCAAACATTTACATAACCAAGAAACAAGAAGATGGAGGTTTTCTTTAAATGATGCCAATGCTATGTAAATTCCATTGCTATGATTTGCCTATTTTTGGATTTTGATATAATGAAGGATGGCAGAAGATGGCCATGTTCATATTTTTAAGAAGGGAACACTCCTAGCAGTCACACGTAAAATATGCTCCTTTGGGCTGGCCAGGAGTTACATCAGAAAGCAGGTGTTCAAGGTATCTGTGGCAATTTATGGAATTGCAGAAAAAAATACTGAATCAGGAAGATGAGCTGACCGCTTGGCGGTTTATCTGTTAGCTATTTTTTGGGCAGTTACGGAAGGGGTCAAGGACATGTCCGTTTAAAAGTTGGGCACCAAAAGCCTGGTGGACCTCTTCTTGATTCATTCATATGTTTTTGTGCTCCAAAGTTTTCGATTCAAGTTAATCACACTCTACTGCTCATGACCAAAGCACAAGCTTAATTATTGATTCTGCTCTTTCCATTTTCCACAAAAAAAAAAAAAGAGAGAGAGAAAAAAAATATATGTAAAGCAAAATGGGAATGACGAGATATGACCAAATGCTTGCGTTAGGTGGTAACAATTCGTCTCTTACAGTGATATTATTGATTATATTTTGGCCTTCTGATATGTAATGCATTATATGAATTCTTATGTGATAAAGAGAATTCATGTGCCTGAAATGAACAAACTTCTGAGAGCTGGGGATCAATCTGTAAGTTGAAACAAAAAGAAAATGGAACCACCTTATTATCTCTTCAAAAGGGTTGCTCACGTAAAAGCGATAACTATGACGTTATTTGTTTGGGGGTAGAGGGTAACACATCACATGCAGCTGAGTTATATGCCTGATGTGTTCGTGAATGGTAAGTTGGTGAGCATGCTAGAACAGACTGCCTTTGCTTTTGCTGGTTCAGCAAGTTCAATTTGCATGCGGTGCACTTAACAGTCAGATTTGAAATCCAACTATCAAAGCTAAAAACTTCTTGAAGACCCATTTGTGGAATCCATTTTTTTTTTAATATCTTTATTTAAAAAAGAGATACGCCTAACTAGGTGGATTATATCTACATATTACCAATTTCAAGCTTAATAAACTATTAATCAAAGTCTTCGATCAATAGTATGCAACATTATCTATAGGTTAGCAACCATCTTTATCACGTTCTAGAGCCTAAATTGTGGGTCCTGGAGACCATGATTGAGGCCATTTGTGCTTGTGCAATTGTACATGAGGAAGTTGCTTCCACACTTGAAACTCCAAGAATTAGCTTATTTTCAAACTGAAGGAAACTTAGGTGTGAAGGTATAAATGTGATGTCAAAAATTTTGACCTTTTGGGACATTTGTTTCACACCATGACAAGGACCAATACAACATTCTGGTAAACATAATTATCAAAACTTAGATACATAACATGGATACACAATAATCAGGTTTGATGCAGCTAAAATCAGAATTTAGCCACAAAAGACTAAACACCCTCTTTAAATTCTAAGGAGAGCGGGCTTACTAATGTGATGCAACATTGGTTGGCCATTAATGCTACCTAGCAAAGGTTATTACTTTCTGTGTTCTGTTGGTTTCTAGGATAGCCTACAGACCCACATGTGTGCCATCAAAATCACCTTAAATAACATTTGGTATTTCAATTGCTACTTACTAAGTTTTGATGTCAAAATCCTGCTTGATTTAACGCTCCTAATTTAGAAAGTTTTCCAAATTAATTTTAGCATTATACTTAAGTATAGACTTTCTTTATAAATAAGATTATGTTGTCGAGATTTGTTCAAATGTCTTTGAATTTATTTTTTTATTGATAGAATTCTAGATAGATTTTAATATTTTATATATGTAAGAAATTGAATCTATTACTTTTACCCTATCTTTAGTGTGGATACTAGTCATATTTGTATCAGTCATCTTCAGTGATTTATTGATTATTTTTAACTCCTAAATAGGTTATTCAAGTGCATTATTGCATTTCTTTTCTTTTATATTTGTTTATAATTTAAGTTTACCTACAATATATTATCTTGATTAATTTTAAAGGTTAATTTGAGAAATTAAAAGAATTTTTTTTTCATTATTGAGTCTTTGGATTTAATTTTTGGAGCCAACATTTAGAGATAATAAATATATTAAAATAAATGATACAACAAAAATGAATACTTTATAACAGGTCGATATAATCATTTAAAAATAAATTACTATTAGATTACTTGAATTTCTAGGATGGTCCGATTTATGACTTGATTCAAAATTTTGAGAGCTCAATTAAAAGAGGATTTTGATTGAAGTTTGTACTGGAGACAAAGTGCGAGCACCGATAAATCCCAACTTGGAGGCTCAACACTTATTCATTTTCTATTATATATTTTGGAGCAATCCTATTTATTATTTAGATTGTATATGAATATTGTGTTATAGTAATTGATTGTATTTTTGTAATAGTTCTTGCAAAAATGATAAATTTGTTTGCATGTAAATATAAGTCACGTTGATCGAATCACATAAATTTTTGTGTTAATTCATCTTATTTAATTTCTTTCATTATTGATAAATTCTTGAAAATTATAACAAAATTAAAAAGAATACTTCATTTGGAAAGAGCTGTAAATGTAAACATAGACGGATTCTATGGATTCTATGTTTACATCTTATTTAATTTCATCATGTTTAATTTCATCTTATTTAATTTCATCATGTTTGTCTTGCGCTACACTACACTACAATAATAAAGTAGATTATACAAAGAGTCTTTGTCGTCTTTTAGCCTTGGCTCAAAGGTTGCTAAGAAAAACGTTAATCTTTATCCAAATTATATTTTGTTAAATATGACAAAACCATGACTTTATCTTTCTTGAATCAATTAGACACGCATCTAACCTATTAATTCTAAAGAAAAAGAAAGTTCAAAAAACAAAATTAAAAGGAAAAAGACAAGCAGCCGCAACATCTGAAGACTAAAACTGGATTGCATGTGAGCTTTATTTGACATCACTATCAGAGTTGACAACTTATGATTATTAGATATAAGCACATACCCCGTATATATTATATTCTAAAACCCAACAAATACTGCAGCTAATATAAGATATATCAATCACAGAGTTAAGTTCCAATCATTAATAGGTTCAATTTTCTCCCAGAATGGTTTCATGCAACAAGATTAAAAGTTTGAATTTTGTCTGAGATTGATAAGAATTCTACGTTTTTATAGTTTTATTTATAAGAGTATTCAAATAATTGTGACGAAGAAGAGAGAGAGAGGCAAAACAATTTCTTGGAGACGTCAAGGAAGTGGAAAACGACAAGGAGAAAAGACAAGCTGAGTTTGGATATTTTGGACTATATTCTTTGTATTTAGCTGATAAAATTACTATCATGTTTTAGCGATTCACAACAGCTAATTGCCTCTCTATGGTCAAACTAACGTGATACTGTACTAGTATTCAACGCCTATACTGCTCAACAACCATAATTGAGATTGACGATTTTATAGTGGGTAATTGATCCCTATAGTGTGCATTGAAATCAAGGAATTACCATAAAAATAAAGCCTCGCTCCAAAAACTGCAATCTTATTTATTTTCTTTCCCTGTGGTCCAGGCCAACTCTGGTACCAATTATGACTCAACTACTGTCAGCCTGGCTACAATTACTTCTTCTACCTTATCTCAAGGAAAAAGGGAAAAAAATGTGCAGACTCTTATTTGCATAACAAAACCAACATCACGAGTATAAATTTTCTTCGTCTCTGAGACAGAAAGTGTTGCACAGCCTTAGTCTTGAGCTTCTTAATCACTAGGTCAAGACTACATTAATAGATCACTTAATATTAACCTCATAATGCAGGAGATTATTGAATTAACCAGAAAGAAGAATGCTTTAGAGCTTCCTTCAAATGTACGTGAATGGAATGGAACCATGTGTTCTTCACTATGAATTATTGAACCTAGGAATCTTTCTTTGTCTGATATTGAATTAAAAAAGGAAAAATGGGTAGTATCTCAATTATTCTATGGTGGAGGATACACCATGAGTTGATGTACAATGATTTATTATGAAGAAATTTATAACAAGGTACAGTAGTTTGCAGGGTTAAGTGAAGTGACCCTGTACTGATGATGATGATCTGGTGATAGGGCCAGGAGCGGCCTTTATGATGTCGTCAAGATGGAATCAATCACTCTCTTCTCTCTTTCTTCAAGTAATAATAACTCAACAATCATTTGCTGGTAGAATTTAAGACGTTGCAGCTCTTTCTTTTTCTCACCCTTTTCTTTTTCGATTTATCTTTTTGCTCATTTCCTCTTGCATTCTATTCTAATATTACATGGACATAGATCATTGAAATCACACTTTCATTACAAAAACTTAAACTTGCACTCATTTGTTTTTCATCTTGGATGAATCCTGTTCTGACCTCGAACGTTCAACAAGAATCTGCATTATACATATCGTTTGAAGAAAATTTCATTTCTTTTATTACTACTGTTGCCAAAAGAAAAAAAAAACAAATTTTCTTCTTATCTAATGACACAAAAATAGATCCTATAAAAGTTCAAGATCTTAATTCTTACAATAACATTATATTTCATTTATACGAGCAGAATTGCAGAAGCAAAATCTAAATATAAATTACAACAACTTGTGCGCATCTATTAGCAGTAAGATGTCCAGTCCATGTGTGTTTTTCACCTCACAGCAGCTCAATTTTTCTGTTTATCTGCCAGGCCTAGAGCTGCTAATCAAATTCTGAAGTCTTATCTGTTTTTCCACGATTTATCTGAGAAAATGTCGAGCAGCATACTTAGGCATGTGTGACCAAATCAGATCAACAAAGAAACAGCTTGCTGTCAGATTTCTGTAGCTCAAGTGACCTTGACATTCAGTAAGTACACCAAATAACTTAACATAAGGTCTTTGTTTTTACCCCCTCATCACAACTTTTCATCATCAAGGCAGCATAGCAATTTAAACAGATCCAATTGCTGATAATGACCTGACGCTCACCTCCACAAGCGCAAATTCTTTATGCAAAAAACTTATATCTTTAAGATATCCCTGTTTCTTCTGCAAAATCAATTGCCCTTAACTAGATAACCTGTACAATGTACAGCTTAATCCCCAAAGTCAAAATGAGGAATAGGTCTTTCCTAGAAACGGTCATGAGCTCCTTCGTATGTCCTTGCCTGCAAATTCTCCACCTCCAAAAGAAGCTGCTGCAGCGGCCACATCGAGGCCGCCGCTGATAGACGTAATTAGAGCTGATAGGCCATTACTAGGGCTTCCGCCAGCAGCCATCCCCAATCCCAGAAAATCAAGGGTAGTTTGCTTAGGACCAAACACAGAAGGAGTTCCCATCATCAATTCCTTTAACCCAGAACCTCCATCGCAAGGCAACCCAAGTCCTAGCCCTGCAGTAACTGAAGAATTCTCAGGCTCCACCTGCCTGTGACCCCATGGCATATTGTCTTGCTGTGCAGATGATGAAGAAGAAGACACAATCCCAAAACCACGAAGCAAGGATGCATTTGTAGCCGCAGCCCCCATTTGTGCAGCTTTTTGCAATAGTGCAGTAGCAGACATTGCTGGTTGAGGTGGAGGCGCATATTGCCTACGCTCTTGACCTGCAGTACCAAATATCGAGGACCCGTGATTGGTGGCGAGACAAAGAGAAATTGGTTCAGTAGAGGATATTGGAGCAAGGTCTGCCGGGCGATCAGAGTTAGCCATGGCCCTGATTAAGTCACTGAATGCAGGAGTTTGAGGAGGCTGTAAGCTTCCAGATGCAGTTGAGGAAGCAAATAAACTAGAAAAGACACTACTGCTGGTGCTGCCATTGCTGCTTGAGCTGGTGGTACTGCTACAGCTTCCATTTAAACCTGCCGGAGCTTGTGCCAGAGGTTCTTCTATAATTGGAGTGGGATTATCTGACAACTCTGAATTAGAAAATCAAAAAAAAAAAAAAAAAAACGTAAAGGGTCACTTAACATACAGTCATGGAAAGTTAGACTTTTCTTTATGAAAAACTTTAGAGGAAAAAGCAAGAGTCAATAATGGTTCCCTTTCTATAAACTAGTCCAACTCCCCTTTATTTTATTTTATTTTTTATAGCTTTTGAATCAATTGTGTTCTTTAACAAGATTGAGCAAACTGAATCTCACAGTATGGAAGAAAAGTTAATTTTCTTTCTTCCTTTAGCTCAACTACAACAAATACGCACTGTAGGCGTTTCTCTTAATAAAAACAAAGATCAATAACAGACAAAAATAACTAGACTCCAAGATCTAAAGAAGAGAAAGACAAACAACAAAGATTTCTTGTTTATTAAGACAAAAATCACAACCGACAAAAATCCGAACAGAAATTTGGTAACCTTCCTAATTTAGGCCAATGTTTTACCTGGACTATGACTTGGAGAAACTGAGGAAGATATCACACGAGCTGACTGAGCTACAGCTGGTGGAGCTGCAACTGCAGCTACCGGTGGTATTACTGATGGTGGTGGTGGTGGTTGTGGAGGCGGTGCAGGTGGATCAACCTGCAATTCCAGCTCCGACTCCGGATGACGAGGAGGAAGCTGAGGTTGAGTCTGAGGCTGGGGTTGGGGCTGAGCTCTGGCGCTCTCCTCTGCTAAAGCATCACAAAAAGCTCTATGCGTGATGAAGCTATCCCTCCTTCAAAAACATAAAAAAGAAACAAACTTTAACACCTAGCCAACAAAAAACCATAATATCAAATCAAACCCAGAAAAAATCAAATGACAAAAACCTTGAAAACAGAGTTCCACAATCACATTTATACTCTCTGGTGCCACAAATCTTCGAATGAGCTTTCCAATCAGACTGAACAGCATATTTCTTTGAACACTTATCACATTTCCACTTCTTCTCCCCATGTTTCCTACAGAAATGCTTCTTTATCCCCGTAAGATCACCTAAAGCTCTCGACGGATCATGGTGTACGCAAGTCGGTTCAGGACACACATACACTCTTTTTTTGACTTCTTTGCTCGATCTCTGCCTCAGTTTCCACGGCAGATTATGGCCCCTCCTATGAAGCTGCAAGTTTTGGTCCCTTTGAAATCCTTTCTTGCAAATTTCGCACACGAATCGGTTGGTTGCCAAAAGGGTTTTCGGCGATAGCGCGATCACCTCTGCATCTGGATCTGCAATTAAAAATTAAGCAAGATTGAGTGAAATGATCAAAAACCCAATATTTATAGCTCCTTAAATCTTGTCTTTGTTTTATATTTACCTGGCATTCCAGGTAGGTTCCGCTTTTTTTTAGCGGTGGCGGATGATTTAGGCGGCGGGGGCTGGTTGCCGGAGGAAGAGACACTAGCTTCACCAGAAGCTGTGGAGGAATGATCTAAATCGACCGGCATGAGTATTCTATTACCACAACTGCAGATCAAAAAAGGTAATGGACAAAAGAGAAGGAGAAGAAAAAAAAGGTGAAAAAGAGAAGAAAGACGAAGCAACTGGACAAAAAATATTATATCTTGGAATTGAAATGAAGCTTTTTTGAAGACAAAATTAATCTTTTTTCCCTTCTTCTTGTACTTCTAGGGTTTCGTTTCAGCTCTATTTCTTAGCTACCAGTCAATAATCTGCCCTTTCCTTTGCTTTTTTTTAATCTCAGCTACCAGCTCTCATCACTACCTGACCCTAAAAACTCACATTAACCAAAGCAAACCCAATCATTACTACAACCCCAAATACAGCACCAAGCTACAAACTTTAGTAGCTCAGAATCACTAATCAAAAACACCCAGCAACCAGAAACTGATCGCTGGGCTGATCCAATGGTCAACTACTAAATAGCTAAACAAACAAAACCCAGATTTTTGAAAAAAAAAAAAAAACACAAACTCAAATCAGAGAAACAGAGAGGCTACTTGGCAATGGAGGCTTTTTGAGGAGAGGAGAACAAAAAGGCCAAGTCTTTGGTCTTCGCTCTTGCTTTTCACGGCAGAGAAAAAATATATTATTATTATTATTTTATTTGTTGGTAAAGCAAATTTATAGGATTAAGAGGGCATTGTAATTAAGAGATTAAATCTTTGATTAGTATTTTAATTTTGGCTCCTTGTCCAAGTTTTAATCACACACCACGCCAGAGTATTTACCGTGGACTTGTCGTTTTCAGACACAAAAGTTATCGTATAATACTGTACCGATGGTTGTCGTTATGTATTGTGTTCGATTTCGTTTTCTTCTCTAGTATTTGTGTTTGTTTACTTAGGACAAGAAGATGAGAAATGGTCCAAGTGTCTCATGTAGGATTTATTTTAATTTTTCCATTTAATTAAATTAAAAGTCAAACCACTTTTGCTTCCTGATTTTGAGACTTTTTAAAAAATTATTTTTTGGGCAGCCTGGATTTGACACGTGGCAAGAATTAGTGGAGTTGAGCTTATTTGATTGCTACCCTTTTACCCTTCAATAAAAAATGGTGCACGGTATGAGGTGTATAAAGATTCATCATTCATTTTACATGGGAAGCCACGTGGCTTTGCTTCTTCTTTCTTCAGCTTTTTGATTCTGAGCGTGCAACTGAACTCTTGAGGTTTGGGAAAAGAGGGTTCGGCCTTTGGGTCTATCCTCATTCCTCCACTTGTGAACAAAAGTAAGGATATGGGTTCTTCCCTCGTATCATGTGTCGTATTGGTAGCAGAGCATAATACACTATTATCATGAAGAGAGATTAATAAATAGACGTAGAATCAAAGGTCATCTCACATACCATGGAAACTTAAAACCTAAATATTGAAACCTCTTCTTCCCAACATACACTTTTTATTTCTTTAACTGTTACCTTATTACTACCACCCCTTTTCAGAAAGTCTTCTTTTAATAAGATAGACTATTTGTATGAATTAAGCTATATCCCTAATTTCCAAAGATCTAAGATACCAATATCTCATTTCTAAATTCTTATGACACTTTTTCTAAACAAAAAGGATCATAGACTCGTTCTATCAAAATCTTGATCAGACACCCATAAAAAATATATTCAATCCTCAAGTTTTGATCAGTGTACCATACAAGTTTTGAGAGAAGAACAGTTTATTTGTCTGGAGATCCGTCTAGAATTCTTACATCAATGGATATCTCAAGGCTATATACATATTCATTATAATGCTATTAGAATGGTTCTTTCTTACCATGATGGAAAATGTTTACCAGTTTTTGTTAGAATTGCTCTTTTAGACACAAGGTACCTAGAGTATTAACATGCAGTAGTTGGAATGGTAGAAACCTCTTTGAATGCTAGATCTGTCATGTTTATCTTTTATCCAAATTTCAATCTAGTTTTGAAGGACCATCATGTGCTCTTTGCTTTAAAAGTACAAACCTAGATCACTAGAGGCCCTCAAGTAGTTTTTGCTACAATAGCTACTCTTCACTACTAGGTGATCTACATGATCTAGAATCATGCGCTAAATTTATCTCTTTCATATTCAGATGATGCCTTGCTCAGACACTTAAAATATCCTAACGTGTATCGATGTTCCTAGACAAATTTATAGAAAATAACTTCTTTAACTGTTACAAAAAAAAATGGGTGACTAGTTATGAAAAGTTTCATGAAAACACTCAATCAGTTCAGTCAATAGAACCAGTCTTCCACAGAAAAATTGATGGTACTGTAGAAACCAGATTCAAGAAGTATTCTTCTTTTTCCTCATCTACGCCCTCAGTTTTCTCCACTTAGTTCATGATGACTCCCTATGAACCAAAGGAAGATGTTTCTAATGTCCATTATAAGCCAGATGGGATGTTAGTTTTTGCCTATGAAAGAGATGGACATTATTATTTTGATACATGCAACTGTGATGATTGTTGGTATGATCCAGATGAATTTGATGAACCAAAGAAGGCTAGAAGAAGAAAGAAGAAAGAAGAAAGGATACTATTCTAATGTGAATCTCAAAAAATAAGATGGTGATCCTTTTGTGGGACTGCTTGGAAAGCCTTTGGGCAAGTATGATTTATTAATTCAATGTGGACCCAGTCAAAATACTCCTTTTTCACCTTTAAAAACACCTCCATCTTTACTTCCTAAAACACCACCATACACTAAACCACCCTTACCCTGATATAAACAAACCTTAAAATGGGTCAAGAAAGAATCTCCTTTTTCTCTCATTCCATTACTGGCACAATCTATTCCTTAAATATGTATGCACCAACCTCATTTTTCTACAACCTATGAAGAAGAATTCCCACCACTCATAAACCAAACCAAGTAAGGAGTATGGCGACCATAAAGAATCCTACTGGAGTATATCTTAAAGGACAACCTCTTTAGATACACCTGTAAAAGTAATACTTAATTGGCAATCAGAGAATGCACAAACATAAAATCATTTATTGAAAAAAAATAGAAACTAAGGTTGAATAGGTTTCTATGTATGCACATCATATGGATACTAGACTGTTAGGACATTAGAAGGATGTACAGTCTCTCATGCAAGACTTCAGTCCCAGATTGAAGAAAAACACCAGGAGTTTATAAGGATAATTGAGTAAAAGGTTTACTCTGCTTATTTCAGTAGAAAAGCTACTACAATTCAAAAACTAAAATACCAATTTTCTTAAATTGAGAATGATATGAAAAGGAAACCACTCTCACCACAACCTATACCCTTTGATCCTTTTGATATACCTTCTTCAACCTATAAATCATACTAGCCTGTACCCACACCTTTTTATACACCTACTACTGCAGAACTATAACAATTGGGACTTTTTACTAACCTTCTTCATAAGAAGATAAAGTTAAGGAAATTTCCTATGAATCCTAAATCTTCCCTTAAATTAAAAAACTCCTCTATGTAAATGTCTTCATCTATAAAATCCATTGAAAAATAATCAACCAAACCACAAACACAAGAACCCCTAAAAGCTATGATGATAAACCCAATTACCCAATATCTAGACAAATCTACAACCTCAATGTTATCCTTTTCAATGGTTAATTCTTATTCCTAGTAAAATGACTTGTCAGAATCTTTAGCTTTTGAATTCTCAGAAGAATCTAATTCATCTAGAGAAGAGGATAATGAAGAAATCCCAAAGTTACCAACTTAATTCATGGTTAATCCATCTCCAAATGAAAATATCAACAAATAATTCTTTCTATAATATTGATCTTCTAGTAGAAGAAATGGAAGAATCAGCCTGAGAAAGTAGGCCTTATATTCCTCCAACTGGAGGACAATGGTTCACTCTTGACGATATATCTTTAGCTTATACAAAGATAAAATTCAAGAGTTTAAAGCATGGATTGATACTCAGTTGTAAAAGCCTAATATGACTCTCAGAAAAGTCTTAGAAGAATTTGTGATATGGTTTACAAGCAAACTACAAGATTGGTATATGGCGATAATGAATATACCAAGCTTAAGCAAATTCAATGCAATAGTGTTTATGAGTTTTTGGCTTACATTTATCATGAGTTTCTAGGAAAAGTCCAAGATAACACAAAAAAAACTCATAAAGAGTATTTTAGTATGAAGTGTTGTTCTTTACTAAAGCATGATTTGGATTTTCAATTTGAGCAAATGTCTAAAAAGTTTTATCAACTTGCTAGATTAGCTAATCCATATCTAAAGCAAGCTTTCATTACTTCTCTTCCGAAAATCTCGGTGATTTCCATGCAGTGTATAATTTAGTTAAAGAAAGGATCAGCGAATGATTTATCCCTTAGAGAACTTTATCAGATAATGTTACAAGCATTACAAAGACTGTATGAGTACAGAAAGCTCATTTCTTAAAATGTTGAATAAACAAAAAGATCTTTCCCTAAAAGTTTCATGCAAAAGACTCGATATTCTTATCAAGTGTAGTGGCGATTCAAAGAATTATTATTATCCTTCGAAGACAAAGAAACACTACTTTAAGACTTTAGAAAAATGATACATAAGTCAACTAAAAAGAAATGGAACTTTTTTAGAAAAAAGAAATACAGAGGAAAGAAAAGTTTGATAGATGTTATCTATGTGGGAAGAAAGGTCATTGTCCAAATAAGCCCAAACATGTAAGAAAGATGATTCAACAGATACAAATTCCTACAATAATAGATCTTGATAATGTATATATAAAATCTCTATTTTATGTTGATGATAAAGCCTCACTTGAAATAGTTTTAGCAATCCAAAATTCTTTTTCAGAAGATGAATTTGATCAAAAAGAGTATGAGGAACATTTTCATTTAATCAATTCTATGACTCCACTTCCACTCTTAAATGCTATGATTCCTCTCTCCTCTTATCTTATAGACCTTACAGAACAGATGGAGATTGAAGGAGGACATTCAGTTCCTTTGGCTCATGTTCATATTTATCTAGAAAAATATGCTAAGCCAATCAAAGTTATTATGTTTATAGATACTAATGCCCACTTTTCCATGATGAATCCTAAAGTTTTACCTGTCAGATACTATAAGCCTTACAAGAAGTATTTCAAAGCAACTAATGGAGAACTTTTTCACACAATATTAACCATCAAGTTCTTCACTAGTTGTTAGATTCATACTAAACTCCTTAGTTCCATCCTTCCTTATAAAGATCTAGTTATTGGATTTGATCTATATTGGAAACTCATTAAACTTAGAGTTCTTCTAATAGGTCTTAAGTTTAAAAACTATTTCTAGCCTTACACCATAGTTAGTTCCTTATTTATGGCCTAAACACTGTTAGCCTAAGCACCATTCACCTTCATAAAACAAGACATCTAAGCTTATTGTTATGCCAATAATCATACAAAATTCCTAACCAAACACTTTAACCTATTATAGACCAACCTAGACTTTTCAATTCCTTACCTTTTAAATTAAATGAAGACACCAATCCAACCAAAGCAACCCATCTAAGAATGAGCCCAGATGACGTAGCTCTAGCCTACCAATAATGTTCATAGCTTTTAACTCAAAACATTATTAAACCCACTAAGTCAGATTGGGCTTATCAGGCCTTTTATGTAAATAAGAGATCTAAGCAAGTTCAAGAAAAAAAGAGATTAGTCATTGATTATCAACCTTTAAATCATTTTTGAAAGGATGAAAAATTCTCTTTTCCAAAAATATTCTATTTGTTTACTCATTTGTGATGGGATAAATATTTTTCAAAGTTTGATCTTAAAACAATATTTTGGTAGCTTAGAATCGAGCCAGAAGATCATCCTAAGATAGATTTCTGTATTCCAACATGTATTATTAATGGACTGTTATGTCATTTGGACTCAAAGTGACTCCATCCTTATTTCAAAAAGTGATTATCAAAATTTATGAGCCAATACTTTACAGTGTCTTGGTTTATATTGATGATATTTTACTTTTTTAACAGATCAGTTATCTCACCAACAGGTCTTTTCATAGTTCGCAGATTTTACAAAAAAGTATGGTATCATGTTGTCATCCATAAAGATGCATATTGCTTAGACAAAGATTGAATTTCCTAGAATGATTTTTCAAAATGGACAATATAAGCTTGGACCGCACATTGAAACAGAATTATTAAAATTTTCAGATAAAGATTTCACTCACAAACAAATCCAATAGTTTCTTGGAATTGCCAATTATCTCAGAGATTTTGTTCCTCACTTCGTGAGAAAGCAAATCCATTGAGATGGATGCTAAAGAAAGATCCTCCACTATAAACAAATGCTCAAATGATAGTTGTAAAAGTCCTAAAAAATGAGATGCAAAATTTGTCACCTTTCTAGATTCCTTCAATAGGAAAAAGGACTTTGCAAACAAATACTAGTGACCATTATTGAAGTGCTATTCTTTTAGAAGAAAAATATAAACAAAAGAGAATTTGTGCTTTTGCTAGTGAAAAATTCAAAGATTTGGAGATCCACTATCACTCCACTTTCAAGGAGATCCTAATTGTAAAGAATGTGATAAAAAAGTTTGAATTCCACCTCACAAGCCATCATTTCCTTGTCCTTATGGACTGTTCATCTTTTCTTAAGATACTTGAATTCAAGGGAAAAAATTTGCCACATCCTCAGTTGCTTAGATGAAAGAAATGATTCAACAAGTATACCTTTAATGTTGAGCATATAAAAGGAGATAATAACTTGATGTTAGATTTCCTATCTAGACATCAAACCATCTCCTTTATCCAACCTAACAAAACTATCCCTCTTTTTTGTATGGCCTTATCAGCATCCTCTTCTTCAAACCTTCAGCCTTATTTGAAAACAAGAGAACCAGCTGAAGTTCATCTTTCTAACACTTACAAGCAGCTCATTAGACTTGCAAAGAAATAAATCCTTTTATACCAATCCTTTCTTATAAAACAATTTGGTAACATTTTACTTAATATCCTTGGATTCCACCCAAAATACCCTTTTTTGAAAATTTATAATTTTCTAGATTTCTTTTACAGGAAATGATGGTTTGTGGAAATGGCCAGAGGAGCTCCTCTCCTTCCTATGGTATTTTTGTCATCTTTATACCATAGCTTTGGAAATTAGACATTATCACTTTTGGTCATACTTGACAAAAATAAAAAGACAACAAATGATTAATCTTCACATGATGTCTTTTCTTGAATGGTTCCAATTCATGGATCAATGGATTTGATTCTGCAATGCAATGTTTAAGTACTGTGAACCTTAAATAGCTTTAAACAAAAAGGTTGTTCTCACATTCCACCTCCTTTGTTTTGTTAAGGCCACAAGAACTAAACCTATAACAATCTTTCATGTCTATGGAGAAAACCAGTTTTCATTTTATGATGCTCTTGACCGCCATGGAGAATTTTAAGAATTTCAAAGATATATGTGCCATCAGAACAAAGTTATTCCAAAAGAAACATGGTCTCCATTATTAGAAAATGCTCATTGGAATTTTCTTCCACCTACTTATCACAAAGAATTAATGGCAGACAAAAAAACGTGGATTAAGTCACTCACTCCACAATGTCTCCAAAATGACATATCTACTAAAGATTCTATTTATGAGTCAGATTCTCAGGACCCATATGATTATTGGATGAGATATGAAGAATTAGGACCCACAGACAAAGACTCTATCAATAATAATGACTCAAAGTATCACTATATGAATATGTCACCATCACATGAGCCCATTATTAAGTGATTTTCAACTGTCCAAACAAATGTAAAATAAGTGTGATAATTATTGCGTTGAGTGCGTGTAAAAGTAAAATTAGGGTGTCTACTTTACTTTTAAGTTAGGGTGTCTACTTTTACTTTCTGGCACAAATAAGATTTCTTTCAATCTTATCTTTTGTAATCTTAGTGCGTCAGTTCCTTCTATATAAGGAGCACTAGTTTGTATTTGGAAGACTAAAAACTCTTACCAAACACTGTCTCTTGTTTAATAAATTTTGGTTTTCTAAAACTTATTTGTGCCTAAGATTCTTACATATATCTTTAACCTTCTCTTATATTCTTAAGATCCTCTACTCGCTACTAGTATTCCACGATGTGAGTACTAAGAGGACATGTGCTTATTTAGGGATTTGGAGACATTCGGTTTATTTAGCACTAATCATACCTGTATTCTTATCATGTGTCATATATCAACCATTTTTGTGCAAAAAATTTATTGTTTTAGAATTTTGTTTGATTAATTCAAAAAAATTACTAAATTCATCTTTTTGAGAAATTGAAAATTAATAAATTCACTTTTTTTTTACCAAATATATTGAGTATTATATTTTCTTATATGACTCTAATTTCCACTCCTATACATAGCGAAAATTTTAAATTTAATTTTTTTGCCCATCATTATAATAAGAGATTTCATTAATTTTATAAGAGTTATTAAATAAAAAAATTATATTATATAGTTTATATTATTAATTCAGTCAATTAATCTTTTTATTTTTTTTTATTGTTTATTGCTAATTAAAGTTTTATAAAACATTATAGCTTTGGATTTATGTGTGTGAATATTTATTCATGTAAAAGAACTTACTTATGACAATCAAAACTATTTAATAAGAATAAAATATATCAAAATTATTTTTTAAATTATTCTCAAATCAATCCATATATATATATATATATATATATATATATAGAGAGAGAGAGAGAGAGAGAGAGAGAGAGAAGAATTTGCAATGGTTACGTTTTCATGGGTGGTTGTATTTTTTATAACTGAATAATAAATACTTATAATTTTCAATATAAATATTAATTGCAAGTCAAAATTATTAGAACGGTTAGATTTTTAGTATAAATTATTCTCAAATCAATTCATATATATATATATATATATATATATATATAGAGAGAGAGAGAGAGAGAGAAGAATTTTCAATGATAACGTCTTCATGTATGATTATAGTTTTTATAATAGAATAATAAATACTTATAATTTTAAGTGTAATCATTAATTAAGTATTAATTGCAGGTCAAAATTATTAGAACGGTTAGATTTTTAGTCTAAATTATTCTCAAATTAATATATATATATATATATATAGAGAGAGAGAGAGAGAGATTTCAATGATTGCGTCTTCATGAATGGTTATAGTTTTTATAACTGAATAATAAATGCTTATAATTTTTTATGTAAATATTAATTGCAAGTCAAAATTATTAGAACGGTTAGATTTTTAGTTTAAAAGTTGAAGGTGCATTAATCATGGATTAATAAAAATTACATTAACCATTGAAACATTACTTATATATATATATAAGTCAAAGGAAAACTCCATAATAACCCTATATTATTATTATTATTGTAAACGTTGGCTCTAAATAAATAGAATTATATTTTGTTAAATGTTAGTATGTTTATGCTTTGATTTGTATAAAATCATGAATTATTTGCATTTCATTTGACCATAAAAATAATATATTTGCATTTTATTTGACCATAAAAAAGAATTTGATGAGTTAGTTAAATTAATAATCACACAATTGTGGAAGGGGAGATATAATAAGATGGCGGGTAAAATCATTCATTATCATTAGAGGCACGTAATTAATTATGACATAGTTTTCAAAAGTAACTTATTTATTAATTAATAATAGTTTAATTTACTAAACACAGATGAGGATGCCTTTTACAAGTTCATCATCAAGGTTTAGCAGAAGTACTTATGGTAAGCTTTGTGAAATACTTCGCCCTTCAAATAATAATTAGTGAAATAGGCAGAGGATAAATTTTATTTATATAAATGAATTTTATGAAATCAGTTTATTGTAAAACCTACATTTATCTTATCCAGTAAAGGAAATAAGAAAAGATCAGCAAAACTGAACCGATCGAAATTCATATAAAATATTGGCTTGCTTGATACAACAGTCTTTCTTCTTGTTTTAAAAAATTTTCAGTTTTTATTTCTGTTTTGATATTAAAATTTGGCAATTAATGAAACTATATAGGTTAATCGATAATTAATCAGTTCATAAGCTGATTTTTTTAATAATTAGATCAATGTTTTTTTTCTATAATCGGTCGATCAAATAAGTTAATTAGAAAATCCGATCACTAATAGTTCAGTTAGTTTTGAAAGGATTTTTAAAATTATTTTTATTTTTAATTATTATAAATATATTATATTTAAATATATTGTATTTTAAAATTTTATTTATTATTAAACGAATTAGATTAAATCAATCAAGCTTATGAACTCAAAAATTAATAAACTAATTAGTTCAATTTTTGAAAACATTGCTTTCAATTACTAGACCTGTGGTTGTTTTTTTTTTTTTTTTTTTTTTTGATTTCTTCTCACTAATGAATCTAATATCATTTTTCATTATATTTTAATTGAAATTGAAATTTATATATTTTTAATTGACAGTTTTTTTCTCCAACTAAAATAGATAAATACATCCTTCAGCTGCTGTAGTATTTTTTTTCTTCTCTTTATCTTTTTCATTTATACTTTCATCTGTTTCTATTTCAGTGCAGTGATTCTGTCTTTTGAATCTATTTTTATCATAATGAAGGACTCTCAATCTTATCTAAATTATCATTTATCTCTTAATTTTTCTATTATTATATTTTATATTCTTTTGATATTCTATCCTTATTTTTTTTTCTGTATCATTCATTATAAGGAGTTTATGACAAATATTATTATCATTATTTATGTTTTTTCTTTTTATGTTTTTAATAAATATGTGATTTTTCATCATAAATAGAGTCCATATATCATTAAGAATAAAGTTATTGAGCAACACTATCATTATCTCTCAATTGTCTAAAAATAAACTCAAAGGACTTGATAAATATAATAGAAAAATATTTCTTTTTTTTTTTTTTATTTAAGACAATTTCAATACAAATCAAAGAATCACTAATAAATTCTAAACCATATTATAGATAATTTTATTCAACGTTTAGACTTTCTGTTCTTATTTTATATTTATAAGAGACATCAATAGGTTGATTCATGTTACAACTCATTTAAAAATATCATTATTTAATATTTACGTTAAATGAATAACTAATCCATTATTCTTTTTTTTTTTTTAAAGATTTGAGACCATCTTATTCTCCATATATCATGTCTCAACATATATAAAAATTTGCTTTAAATTATTTTTTAAATTTAAAATTAATTAAAATTTGAATTTGTTGGAAAAAAAAAAGAAGAAGAAAGAAATTAGTAGTATCATCTTAATCCCTGTATCATTGGACCCAATAATAAATCCATGTCCCAATAGATGGGGTCAAAAAGAACTTTTAAAATTTAATCAAACTACAGAATAAAACTAAATCAGGATTGGTAATTAAACTAGTTGGACCCAATAACAAGTGTTGTGTGGAATAGGTGAACAATCAAGATTAGAATTATTGGATTGGTTAGTGGGGTTAAGCTATTGTTTAATTCTCTAATACTTGTTGATTATTTTAAAGCAAATGACGAAAGGGATTAGCTTTGGAGTTCGAAGAACAGATGAATGGACGGATGGATACAAACAGGAAAAAAAAAAAAAAGGTTTCTGTTTATTCTATCATCACTAGCATTGACTTGGCAGGCCTGCTGCTTTCACCCAAACCCTCCATTATTTTAGACAGTCCATGGTCCCTTTTTTATTTTTTTTTTAAATTTTTTTTCTTAATGGTTTTATTGCTACTTTAAAAGAGTTTCTACATTACAGAATTTTTTTTGATATTTAATGTGTTTAGAAAAATTGATTAATAAATAATTAAATTATTTTTAAGAAAAATAATTTTTTTAAAAAATAATTTTTAAATTTTAATAAACTCATATAAATAAAAAATAAATTATATAAATATATATTTATTATTATCAATTATCTTTAATTAGCTATACATATTACCAATCACCATCAGTCGGTGATAGTTATCAACAATAAGTGAGATCCATATAAAAAAATTATATATATATTTTTTACATTAAATGAAAATAATATAAATATAAAATGTTTGTAGTTTAAATCTTATTTTAATTTTATAAATTAACAAAATTAATATTTTTATAATATATTCTAAATATTAAAAATATTTTTTAAAAAATAATCTTCTTTAAAAAATATTTTTCATAAATAAATTATTTTTCATAAAATAAATAGAGCCTTTATTTCAATTTTCTAGAAAGTGTAATTATATTCCCTCAGTTTTTGGGAAAGACATGCAAGTTCCAAACTTTGTAACTTCTAGTTGATTGGAATTATTTTATCAATAAATCAAATCCAGTGAATTCAAATATTTTGCTACCACAAGATATGAGTTTTCTAGTATTGAGTTTATTGATTTCAAATATATTACTTAGATATTTTTCATCCATGTAGTAAGAGATTTTTAAATTTTATTTTAATATTTTTTATCAGTTCAAATATAAACAAGTTTATCTACATTATATTCGGTCTAATAAATTTATGAAAAATGATTCCTATAATCTTTTAATATATTTTAAATTAATATTATATAAGAAAAGTATACCTTTTCATCACTTTAACTAAAATTCTTTGATATGTTTACTTATATATTTGAATTGACTCTTAACAATAAATTCTGTTCTAAAATTGATATTATTTTTTATTATTTCAAGACATCAATCTCTTCTTATATATTTATAAAAGATAATTATCTACACTTTCTTTTTTCGGGCAACTTAATTACTTTAAGATTAAATAATTATACTTAGATTTTTTTATATTATATTAAATATTTATTTATTTTTATATATTATATTTAAAGTTATGTTTGTAAGAAAATTTATTTAATGGCTAAATTGGTAATTTTATAATTTAGAATTACTCTATAATACAAAAATAAGAAATTCAAGTACTAACAATTTCATATTCCATATCAAAAAAGTTTGAGGCTGCTTCTGTATCTAGTCCAAGCAGTTGGATAGTGTAGTGGATACACAGTGTTGTTGCCATTGCTCCATAATGGAGATGCAATGATTTGGACTCTGTCATGTACTTATCAGAAGTTGTTTGAATAACACAAAAGGCATGATATGGCCCATTTAGAAGGGCTAGATTCATAACATAAACCCCTCTGATGTTTTATGCACGTATAGGGACCTTGCCTTTGCCTTTTCTTTTCTTCATTAAGAATACATACACACACACACACACACACATATATATATATATATATATATATATATATATATATATATATATATATATATATATATATATATTGCTTACTGGGATAATATTATCATATACCCATTTTCATCCATCAAAAAGATATCATATTCTCATAGCCAAGGAATGCCTGCCAATAGTGCCATAAATGATGTTTGCTCTCAAGCTATATAAGAACTAAGCCAAGTAATATCCCTTATGCAACGTATATGCTGTTACCTATACATCACCTATGTTTTAAACTCATATATTTTTATGAGTTTTTGATAGAATAAGAAATTATGTATCAAAATATTCTCTTTTAACTAAATGAATATATCATTATGAAGATAATACAAGATAATAGTTGTAACTTATAATTTGAAATATATAAATTTCTTCAATATAAATTTTCTCATCATAAAATAAACTTCTATAGCCATGGAGTGAAAATAAACATAAATTCTTTCTGTATAAAATAATTTTTTATAATCATTATACAAAGTCGATAAAATTTTATAATTTTATTTTATTTATAGAGAAATTTATCTTTGTTTACTAAATTAAAATCAAATACAAAATTTTTATAAAATAGAGATCCTATAAATCAAATAAAAATTTGAGATAAATGGGTTAACGTGGTTGTTATATAATATTTTCTTTTCTTTTTGTTAATATGCTTTTATTTAATATTTGAACTCCTAATCTAGCTCACAATTTTAATAATTAACTATAATATAACTGAAGTAAAACTTTTTGTACATATATCATTTTCTTATGTCAATACACTGGACCGCCTTGAAGAAAAACAGAAAAACAAGAGTTGAAATTGAGTGGGGGGCGGGATTGTTTTCATTACATGTAATCACTTCCCAATATGCAATTTCAATCCCATTATATATATATATATATATATATATATATATATATATATATATATATAT
>CATIWR010137726.1:0-31682 GCA_949677035.1 Omphalea diandra | reverse complement strand
GAATTTATTTGTTTAAAGTAATTTTGTCTTTCATATTTTATTTGAAACTTTTTTATCTCTAAATTTATCTGTTTGAAACAATTTTTCTCCTTATATTTTATTTGAAACTCTTTTACCCTCTAATATTAATATAACTCAATCATAATTTCAATGGTAAAAAAATTCTCTTCTTTATTCAATTTTTCATGTTATTTTGATTTAAATAATTTATATCCATGTTAGCTTAAATTAATTATCATATCATAGGAATTTGTAAATTAGTTAATATCATATCTAATAATGATAAATATGTCAGATTATATTAACGTTAGAGATAAAAAAAAAAAAAAACTTTAAACAAAATATCAAAGACAAAATTATTTCAAACAAATAAATTCATAAACAAAAAGGCTTCAAACAAAAAGTGAATACCAGACGAACAGCCTAAAAGACTGTTGTAGTGTTGCATGACAAGTCAGAAACAGAACCTTGAGAATGAATAGAAACCTACCAAGAATCCGTGCCCTTGGGCCTCTTCCCACTAGAATAGCTCAGAATCGGAACAGAGAACTAGCCATTGTCATTTCAGCAACCAAAAACGCCAAATTTCAAGGAACAATTACTTTTCAGTCAACAAGAGGCACATTGAGCATATAGAACCCAAAGGTTGAACCAGCCAGCTTTTCAGAGAAACATCTTACAATAATTTATAGCAGGAAATCAGCAAGCTAAGGGAAACATGAACTCGCATTGTAGCCAATACATTTTAGTTCCCTCAACTCCAATGACAGCAATAGTGCTCGGCAGCAATAACTTACGAGAATCATGAGCTAATTTGAATTTTCTGAACAACTTATTGCTATTATTGATTTAAAACAGGTAGTGTTGGAGAAGGTCTAACAACATTCAGCACTCCTCTAGCAGTTGCCTGTAAGAAGCAAAAGAAACTTGTTAGGGAAATGGGGCTTCAATAAGAGGATTTGTTTAGGAAAGAGTACCATGTGGACTAACTAACCTCAAAGAATGAATTGAAATTCAAACGCAAAAGAAATCGCCTAAGAAATGGGGCTCGCTGACTTCCTGCTAGCCTGCTACTGCGCAATATAGTGTACAAGGAGTTGGACTTCTTGTTAAATTCCTGGAGGAAAACCCAAAAAAAAAAAAAAAAAGAAGATGAACCATTTAGATATAAATGGAAACAGAATTGCTTATTCACAAGCAAATCATGAAAAGGAAACAACAAAATGAAAACAGGATTTGGATGCTTACAAGGCCTTGAAGTTTTAGCAAAACATCCCTACTGATCAATTCAAAGGATAAACAATAAGTACCTCTGTTATATGGTCCAATTCAGATGTATTTGGGTTGTGTTCTTGGTTCTCAATGCTCCAGCAGAATTGCAGGCAAAGCTTCATTATGCTGTCTAATATCCTTGATACAGAGCCAATGTCCAAGAAAGACTGTGAAATTAAAGCAGATAAGTACCTGTAAAATAATATGCAATCATTAAGTGATGATGCACAAACAGTAATAGCAGCTATATTGAACAAAGATGTCCACTTCAATAAAATACTGATGCAGCAGGCAATTCAGACCAATCATTTTACTTACTCTTGATGGAAGCCCACAAGTTCAGTGAAGTCATGAGAGTCGTGAATATGAGCTTGCATAACATTCCATTGAGATTCTATCACATCCACCTGAGACATAAGACATATGAAGAAATCTAAAAAAAAATTATGAAAAAAGGGGTAAAAAAATCACATGTAAGAAGTGATAGTTCATGCCAGAAAATTTAGATATTTAATTCTCAATGATATTAGGAGAGCATCTACAGTTAGTAAAAGAACATCACAATTATCAAAAGTTCTGGTGAATCACGAGGTAAAGAATCTATACTTCATTTTCTGAGAGTCTATGCAACCATCATCCTATTTTATGATAATGCTATGGTTATTGAGAACTACTTTTGATATTAAAGTCACAACATAATGTAAGTTTGGAACATCAAGCTATGGGCAATTGCCAACTGGTGCAAAAGGTATACAAAAACTTTATCCAATACTCGGATGCCTTTCAAGTCGTATTTACATAAATAACAGATGTTCCAGCCTTATAATTGTATCTGTAGCAGTTCCCATACATATGACATCAATTACCTGGATATAAAACTGAAGATTCCTAATTAAAAACGCCATATGCTCTCTAACACGCCACATTGGCCTAAAACGAAGCCTTCGCTGCTGAGATATTGAACAGTTACGATCATTGCGGTGCTTGGCAAAATCAGTGTGATCTTGATGCATCACAGAAGCCCATGATTTCTCCAATTCCATCTGTGTTCTTTTGAGCTGCAGTAAATACTGGAAGATTCTAAGGTACCTGGAGAATACTCGTGTCAACATGGAAACAAACTAGAAGTGAAATTACACAGTAACTATCAATTCATTAGTTGCAATATTTTTCTTGTATTTAATCAATAGGAAAAGCAAAGCAGCATTGACAAGCAGGAAAAGGAGAAGAGCAGCATCCATAAGTAGCAGTAGCATCTTACTTGGATAGCACTTCTTGTGTAAAGAATAACTGTAATGGCCAATCAATAGTATATTCAAGAGCAATACCATCCCAACCATCAAGGGACATCTCTGAAGAAGCATTAGATAATGCAGCACCAGAGTTTGCATCAGAATAAGCTTTTGATTTGGGTGCATCTACCTGGGAAGATTTAACTGTGACTCCAAATGAAGGCATCCTAGTATGTCAAGATAATGTTAATAGAAGTGAAGACCAATACCAAGGATAAAATTTCAATGAAGTGAAGACCAATAGCAATTCTCAAATTTGTGATTAAATATAGGTCTAACCGCAAGGATACTCTAGAGAAGTATTTATCTTCCTCACTGATTGTCTTTAGAGCAGCCTGCATTGAAAATAGTGCCAATAAGAACATTACAAACCATGATAAAATTTGGTGTTGAGCCAAACGAGCTATTATATATTAGCCATGAGAAGGTGTAAGATTAGATCCACTAGGGATACCAGCTGAAATGGGACCATGAGATCAGCTTCAGCAGTTGACTGGCGAGGAGGTAAACGCATTAATTGCCGACTCTCCTCAAGAAAACACTGGCATAATAAATAAGAAATATTAAATTCAACCAATTGTTCCCTTAAACAAAAACTGCAAAGATAGCAGTAAATACAGATTGATGTCAATAGTAGATTGCTAAGTATGCTCAAAGTAGAAAATCATGGTAAAGACTGAAATTGATAAAGGCAAGATTCATAAGCTGATAAAAACCATGGATATGAATAATTATAAAAAAGCTGCAAGAATCTTAAGAGAGCAATGCACCAAATGAATGAAAAGACATCCAAATGTCACTTATTCTTTACCTGGAAAAAATCTCCTTTTGCTAAAAGGAAATAGTCTTTTAGGGCCTTCAGGTGCCCATTCAAGTTGGCACGCACAACCACAAGCTGCACAGGTGAAGAGAACATAGGCAGAGTAGTTGCTCTGAAACGTTAAGGAATAAAATTCCCATGTGTGGTACCTGCCAGAGATGACTAGCCGCAATTGCCCGAATAGAATCAACAGCACACTCAAATGATCTTTTGCGAAATTCAGATGATTCCTGCATATGAAAACCGTTGTATTATGTTTAAAGGGAAAATGTTTTACGGTCAAAAAATATAACAGATGTCTTAGAGTCTATGCGACAGCTACATTTCACTGCAGGTTATTTTGAAAATCAAATTCACAACTATCATCGCCCATTACTGAAAAGAGTGATGCAAAATATTTATGATAATACACATTGAGGAAGTGCACCTTCAAACCCTGAAGCATAGCTTCAATCTTATCAGCCTCGGACTGCGGAAGTAATTCTTCTCCACTCATGTTAGTATCTACAAAAGGCTCCTTCTGGAAGGGAAAGCGTCTAGCAAATCCTTCAATTTTTTGGGCACCTCCTGGTATCTGCTGATGATGCAAGGGATCCTTAAACTGCAACATAGGGCTTGGATTCCGGAGAACCCTGATGGCTTTACCAGCAAAAAGAACTGATTCAGCAATTGGCATATGGATATACTCCGGCAGCATATCCTGCAAAATAGCATTAAAATAGTAAATGACTTGCATAAAACTGAGTTCCAAATGTGTCCGTCAAGACAAAATTTCTTATCTGAGGCTTGAAGAAACATGCTCCTAATTCATTTATTTTCACAATTTGTTAAAGGTAGATACAACATTTAACATTAAATAGACAATCAAAGAGGAAACGATGAATAGGGAGAGAGGGGTGGAGGAGAGTTTTTGACGAATCAATCCAAGGCTTAATTTGTGGGACAAAGAATAAAATGCCATGGCCATCTAAGGGCTCAACTTTCAAAATGAGGAAAGTGGGATGTGTGAATTGCATTAGCTGTTTCTGGAAAAATTTTTATCATCATGATGGATAGATGTAAGGAATAGCTTCCTAAGAGAATTAAAACAGCAACAAAAGTAACACCAGAATCTGGAAACGTTGTTAATGAGGTCTTGATAATTGCTCACCAATGAAAAGTTCAGAAAATAATTAAACCATAGCCGAGTCACTAATGACCGACAATTTTACCAATGCTTAACTGATGCCAACTCAACCAGCTGTTTGAAGTAAGATCTATGGTTCTATAAAGACGCAATCAGCATTATGAATCATTAGATCTATTAATGCTTCTTGTAGGAACAATTATGAAGCCGTAATGGACATAAAGGTCCGAAATTTGCAATGAATATGTTTAGTAACAAACATCATAATGCTAGTGTGACATTAAGAAAATCTATTACATATTAAATAACAATCAAAACTATAGTCTATATGAAGAAATAAACAGATCAAGCCATGATCCATCAATAGGATCCTTATTTTCATCATCCAAAACTTATCCATGTCCCTACAGCAATGGCCAATTTAGCTAGAACAATAAACAAAAATAAATAAAGAGTGGTCTGAGTATTGATCATTAAACAAGAGATCACATAACCATAGGATGAGAGAATTTGAAGATACCAAAAATATATGAAATCCCAAGTGCCAATCTGTTAAAGACATATCATCAGTTGTCAAGCGTGCCAATTTTTCTGAAACATCTGATTGAGATGAGCTATGCTCTATATCCCTTTCTTCCTGCCTAAGAATTAGTGAACCATAAACCAATTTTAGGTAGGTAATACACAGATCGAATGCATATACTAAAGAGAACAAAAATCAAAGTACGCTTACGTGTACCTTAAAATAATGGAAAATTTTTAGAAGAGTTCAGCTAATATCCATCAATACCCACAATGTTTATAAAACAAAAACCACAGGTGCACTTAAGTTTCAACACAAGAAGGTTCCATAGCATGCTTGAGATAAAGAATATCAATTAGAATGGCGTAAGAAAAAAAAAACTTTGCTCATTACCTTCTGATAAAAAATTCACCATGCTGATCTTGCAGAATACCATACACCATCCATGCAGCGAGTTGATTATACATGACCTGATGCCCATGCCAAAGAAGCCTATTCTTTGGACACATGAACAATCAATAGACAAAGAAAGTCATTAACAATTAAGCAGGCATAAATGCTAGAAATAAAAAATTTTTAAAAAATGTAAAACAGAATATGCAGTAGGAATCACACATAACTCAAAAACAATAACAGCACAATAAGAACAAACCTTTGAATGCAAGTCTGTAATTCAGGAACTCCACAGTGACACCGCTTGTGTAAAAGGTTAAGAAGCTGTCCTCCGCGAATATCATCACGCTCAATCTCTACAACAAGCTCATAAAGAGGAGGCAGGAGGACAAAAAACTACACCACAATATATCCATTAACGTGAAACACGAACCACACTTAGCAAATAACAATCTCAACATTTACCAATAAGGAGGAAAAGCAGTATTGGATCCAACCTTACTGAGACCTTGGATGACAGTGGCCAAGATAGGCACTGTTTCGGAGAGCAATTTCTGCTCAATGTGGAGAACAGCAGACCTGTAAACAGAAAGTATCTCAACAATGCCATTAGCAATTGCTCTCCTATACACACTAGGCCTTTCCTTCGTACTACGCGACAATTCAGTAGCTGTGGCCGACCTTATCCAACTCAAATTCCGAGACTTAGTCGCAAAGCGATCCAACTCTCTGTAGTAAAACCCTAATGTAATGGTCCTCTCGATAAGATCCCTGCATCACACAAATGACTCAAAATGGAAACCCTAAATGGGAGCAGACGTATTTTTAGGGGGCAAGACTGAAAGAAGGTAACCTATCGCTGGGGTCGATGAAGGAGATGTCAGGAGCGAGCTTGAAGGAGCGTTCGTCAGATTCCGGATATAAGCGAACGCCGATAGATTTTTGGTGCTCCCTCTCGTCGATTATGAGGTCTCCCGTGTAGCCTAACAGTGCTAGTAAGAGTTCGTGCAACATTTTGCAGCAACTTGTTCTTTTTGAACTTTGCCGGAGCGGTGCGGAGTCACCAAAATTGCTCACCGAAACCACCACAATCTACAAACCTGAACTTTCCGACCGATGTTCGTCTTCGGATATATGTATTTGTATTTCCGGAAGCGAATTGCTCCTGTTCGTCTAGTTCTCACAGGAGAACTGAAGCAGCGATTCAAATCATCCAAATGTTACGCAGACACGTAAGCAAGAATGACAGCTGTTTTGCCGGGTCATTATATGACTGCCACGTCACAAGCCAGAGAGTAACACGTCACGCCATCCAAATCCACATATTGGTGGCGGGCTGGATAGATTAATGGTATTTCTATGCCGAGCATCTTAAATTAAATTAATAATACTTTCTCTGTTTAAAAAAAATGTTGACCAGTATTTCTCTCTGAAGGTATTAAAATATCTATCTATTCGTATTAAATAAAAAATATTAATAATTATTAAAAT
The DNA here is from genome assembly GCA_949677035.1 of Omphalea diandra. Taxonomy (NCBI): domain Eukaryota; kingdom Viridiplantae; phylum Streptophyta; class Magnoliopsida; order Malpighiales; family Euphorbiaceae; genus Omphalea; species Omphalea diandra. Next base: position 24,765 of record CATIWR010137726.1, on the reverse strand, counting down.
AAATAAAATATATTATTATTTCGTTAATATAATTAAAAATATAAATTAAAAAATATTTGAATTGATAAAATATTTAATATTTTTTTTAAATAATGTGAAAATTGAAGGTAACTAACTTTTTAAAGATAAAGAAAGTAATAGAAGCATGAGAAGTTGGATCATGTTGAATGCTGATTCTCCAAGCAAATAATTCAAATAAACACAGATTTGAGAGCCAATTACGAGATATGGAGTTGCCCTTCAAGCTGCTGGTTAGTATTTTTTTTTTTTGTTCATATTACACTATATATCAAATCTTTTATTGCGAGTTGATTCCTTTGTAAAATTTACATTTATCTCACCTGCAGACGGCATACTATTCTCTGGCAGCGTGGGTGTGAAGGGGATATTGAAATTCGTTCGTTAAATTCCATGAGATGTGAACAACAGCAGCAGCGGAGGAAGCGCCGAAGGTGTGGCAACGACTTTAACTGGAGTAACAGCAGGCTCAGCTGATACAGAAGCAGTCTCTGGAGTCGCAGGTTTCGACGGCGTTACACCCGCCGCTGTCTTTATATCTGACGCTACTATAGCCTGCCGTTGAACGTGGATGAAGAAAATAGATAATGAGCTAGGAGAGGCAGAGATGTTTCCGAGATGGGTGCCAAAGCGAGCCTAAAAAAGTAAAAAACCCGTGAAATTTGCAAACATATTGATCCAAATCTTGCAGCTGGACCTTTGCTAGCATGGAGCTTTTTTGAAATGCAGGAAACTGAAATTGTAATGAACAAGAAATTTATTTAATAGCATTGAATCTTATATTTCGTCACGCTTCATTCCAAAGTCCACAAAATTAATATACTAACAAGAACGCTCATAAACTGGGAATTTTGAGAAGAAAATGAATGATTGTAATTGGACCACAAAGCCCGTGCTGAAGTAATCAGGTTACAACTACCTTTCCTCATCCCTTATCCTAGAACTCAACAAAGCTTATTGCTTCCACTTCCTCAATATTTAAATAAAAACAATAATAGTAATACATTTATATGCTTACAAAAAACTGGGATCTTTGTTGATACCGAAAAGGAAAGCATGGTATAAATTCTAGCAATGCCTTAATGTGAATTTCACATGCCATCAGTTATTTCACCATCTTAAGATTTTGCCACCACAGCCTTTGCTCTATGTTGACTCCTATTTTTTATTGGCTTCTGTTTCGGCTTCTGCCTCTGCTTCTGTGCACTCCTTTTGTGTTCCTCTCTTTCATAAGGGTCCACATCTTCAAATTTTATTGGTTTAATAATCAGCCCTGGTTTTTTCACCACCTGCGCGCAGTACATGCAAGGTGAGAAAGAAAAAAAAAAAAAAAAAAAAAAAACAATGCAACCAGTTTTTTGTAAGCGTTTTTGCTTATAAGCTAGCTCATTAGCTCATGGACGATGATATTCTCGTAGCATAAATTCCTTCCATAGGATTTAGAAATAAATATAAAAGGAAATTAAGCAATGAGTCGAGGTTGCAAAATATAGAATGAGTCACTCACTTCAGGCCGATTAAGAGCTCCAATGGCTGTTGCAGGATTGAATTCCGGTCCAATAGGCATGCGGATGCTTTGCTCAAAAACTTCTTTAGATGTGTAAGGGTATGGCAATGTTTTTGTATGCAATTTTTCAGCCTGCGCCACCCAAATAAAAATTAAGAAATTAATTAGCCACCAGAAATAGCAAAATATTTTGACCTGATAACTGAGCACATTTTGAAATATTTTGCTGCAAAGTTTAAGACTGTGACCCACTAACCAAGCACATTTAATTTGACATGACAATAAGAAACAATCCTTGAACTTCAATATCATTCCACAATAATAATCACTTTCCATATATGAGGCATTTGAAGTCAATTAATACTACAGTTTGAGATCCGATTCTCACATTTATTTCTCTCTAGTTAGATTTTATTTTCAAATGATTTCAATTTTTTTTTTTTGAAATCCAACCAAATGATTTCAATTTGAGTAACTACAATGTGAAATTGAAATTCAATAAAGTACAGCAATCGGTAAAGCTGTAACCTGTATGTGATACACAGTGAATTATACAATCCAGCTCGCTGACCTTTTTATCCAACTTCTCCGAGATAATGACATGTTTGAGATGTGCATCTTTCCGTTTCTTAAGAGCCTCTTCCCTTTTCCTCTTTGCAGTTTCATGCTCTTGCAGCATCCACGCAGGCAATCCTTTCTTCTTCTGCATAACAGTCCACTGACCCCAACCGGGGAGTAATGTAGGTTTCTCAGGTTCTGGATTTTCCTCCTTCAAAATTTCCTCTTTATCTTTTGTAAATTCCTCTTCCACATCATCCCCAGCAAAAGCTTCACGAACAAGCTCTTCTTGAGAAGGAAGTTCATAAGACCTCGTAGGGCATGAAGATAAAATCCCATCCACCATTTCTCCTTCACTATCTGCATCACTTTCCTCACCTAGTACCTTCACAGTTCCAAAGAAAAAAAAACAAAACAAAAACGTAAGGAACAGCCAACCACAGCAAAATTAATACATAAAGATAATCCAAAGAGAAGAGGCCATACATTTTCATCCTGATTTTGCATAACAGGTTCAACAACATCTGGTGACTTCTTGATATTGTGGTCCACTTTGTTCTGGCTTTTCATCTGCTAATTACAGACAGTCAATATGAATTATGAAAACACCCAATTGGATGAACAAATGAATAAAAATGTAACAAATGAAGGCATAACCTTTTTCCAACTGTCCGATGCAAATATAGCAACTTCATATGTTGTCTTGTGACCTGTGTCTTCAACAATATCATCAAAACTCTGTGAACCAGAAACATGTCATGTCTTTAGCATGGAAGTAGATAAAAAACGACTAAAAGAAGCCAAAAATAAACCAGAAAATCCGATACCTTAAACACAGAATCTCGTTGAGCCTCTGAATCTTCATTAACCAAAACAGAATTAACATTAACATTCTTCTGCTCGTCTTTTGTTCTGCCCAAGCCAAAATCATTATCTTCTTTATCTCCAAATTCATCTTCACTGTCACTATTACTATAAGAATTCCCTGATTTTCTATCATTATTACGTTCTGTAACCTGTGTTTTAGATGCACCAAACATTCTCCTGCCACTCACAGTGCCTGATTTTGTATTTTCTGCTCCACCTGTATCTTCCAGCTGCTTCAATGTTGATTCATACTCTTGAAGAGCAAGCTTAGCTTCTTCAACAGCTTCTTCCTTCCTTTTTTTTAATCCTCGCACCTAAGCCACAACAAATTAAAAAGAGATAATAGAGATGAACATCATGTCCAAAATCCAAAAGAAAATCTGACTAAGACAAATACGCAAATCATAAGGACAGTCAAAATTGCTTTAATTTGGTTCGTATCCAACTCAGCAAACATTACCATGAAAGGTAAGGAAAGCACTCCTGAATTTGGAACTTCATCATCTTCTTCTAATACTTTGAGCGTCTTCTCTTTTGCTTTTGTTAGAAACTTAGATGGTCCATCATGGTCTGAACCAGCAGAATATTCATCTTCTTCCTCATCGCTGCTGTCATCACTGCTGCTATCCTTCATAGAGTTCATTTTCCTAGTCAAAAGATTATGCTGGTGGAGTTGTTCAGCCATAGCAGCTCTAGTGCCTTCATCTAGGACACTTAAACCACGTTTTATATTGCGCCTTGCCCACTTTGAACGGTTTTTGTGCTTCAAAGTCATGCGTTCCTACATCAAATATCAGGTATTAAGGTCTGCCAGTCATGTTAATTATTTTTAGCTACTAGAAAGAGAGAAAGACAAAGCAATATGTTTTTAAAATATACTGCAAGTTATAATCACCTCTGCCCGTTTGAACTCTTGCTTTATTGCTTGTTCCTTAGCTTCTTCTGGATTCATATACATTTCATCAGAGGCCATCTTCAATCTATCTTTCTTCAACAAGCGACGATAAACTTTGGACTTTATTTTCTTAATGCGTTTCATTTTCACTTCATGATGGAAAAGAAGAGTGCGCATTTTAGCCATATTATTCCATTTGTCTCTAACATCATCAGCAGATATCTGCCAAGAAAAAAAGCATTCAATAACTTCCTTGAAAACAAAGAAAAGGAAAAAGATTATAAACTAAAACTGTTTGTTTCACGGAAAATAACTTGTCTCAAGAAAATATTTTGAGTAACATATTTTCTAATGTTTGGAACACACTACAAAAAATATTAATTTTCTTTTGATTTATAAGATTATTAATAAAATTTAGACCATAAATGTTTTATAGTTATACTATTTATTATTTAATATAAAAATATATATTAAAAATGAAATTTTTTTGCGAATCTCTCCTATTACAGGCGACCACCGTTGGTTGACGATGATGGTGTCGGTAGTCAAAAATTATCAATGATAATAAATATATGTATTTAGATTATTTATTTTTCATTTGATGAGTTTGTCAAAATACTGAAAATGACTTCCCATTTTCAAAACAGAAGTTATTTTCATGAAAAATGATTTTAGTTTTCCTTTTGACCAGGAAAATATTTTTCACTGACCAATTTTCCCTGATGCACAAAATAAAGGAAATTACGGAAAATGTTTTCCTAGAAAATATTTTTTGTGAAACAAATGGAGACTAAGGAAGAAAATCTGATGCCAGAAACTATTAAGCCAGATTGCCAAGAAGAAAAGGTGAGGAGGTACCCGACAACAATGTGAAAAAGGTTGTAGTGAAACCTATGAAGTAAGGGCGTTGACTTGATATTCATTGAGGTTTTGAACAACATTGAACTAATATTACAAAGAACATAAAAGATTCACTCAAAATGTAACGTGCTTGCGCTGATATTACTTCAGCAATTTTCTTGGACACATTGCACTTAGCACTTCATAGAAGAATCTAAGAAGAGAAATCTGTGTCCTTAGTCAAGAAGCACTACAACGGCAAATGTATCACTGCCTTGTGTCGCCTTATTTTTTCAATATACTGTCACCTTACACTCCGCATGCAGAAACTCTCTATGCACCAAGAATCAGAGAGGGCATGAGTGCATATTTACTAGTCGTCAGAGTCATGTATTTTGGGCCCTCTTTGTTTTGAAGGAAGAGGGAGAAATGAAAGGAAAGGAAAAGAAATTTAGAAACATATCTAGACCAAATGAAAATTACATACATCCCTAAAGCCTATTTCCTTTCTTTTCCATCCATGTCTTAAAAACACACAAAGTATACCCCTCATTTTTTTTCTTGCTATATCATTGCTAGTTGCGAGTTTCCTCTTAACGTGATTGATTAAGTGATAATCAGAGCGAAAATAAGAAGCATGGGTGAACCAATACGAAAATCCTAAAAACAAAATTTAGTGAACCATGCAATGACTTAGAATCCACACCTCATTTAATTCAAGAAGTCTCGCACCATCTTCTTTATGAGCTTCCATAACTTTTTCATCATAAACTAATGAAGCCATCTTCTTCTCAAACCCTGTTCTAGGCTCAAATTCAGAAGCTATTGCTCCCACAGTTGAAAAACCTAAATTTATATCTCTGTTAAAAATAATAGTAGGAGCTTCCCTGTTCCTTTTAACTAAGGGCTCCCACTTTGTAATATCTTTCTTAGATTGTTCATAAGCTGCCTTCCTCTCCAACTGGTCTCTAACTCCCTTTGAAAGTGGAGCAAGTAGAGGAGCAGTCTTTCTCTCCATCTGATGTGTTCTCTTCCGAAGTTGGCTATAGACAGACTTTCCCTGAAGACTTCCCAGAAGATCTTCAATAGTAATGCGGCCATCACCTTCTAGGACATCCCTACTAGGATTGTATTCAGACTCAGGATAAGACTCAGATATAACAACATTCTTCTTCTTCTTTCCTGACAAATATTATATATTTGAGGTGAGTCATGCTGTTAACAAAAAATATTAGAAATGCACATGGTGTGAAATTCATTCTATCTAATCTAGGACATGATTCAGTTGGACTAACATGTTCATAATTTTTTCAATTGTCAACCATGAGTAGAATAAATATAAAAAGTATAACTTTAAATTGACTTGAACTGAAACTACAAGAAATAATTTTATTCTCAACATATCATACAGAATAGTCTTAGATAAAGAAGAACAGGGGGGGAAAGGATAAATGAAGCTGATTCCAACTAGTTTGAACTTAGACCCAGTTAAATATCAACTGCAGCAGACAACATGAATACACTTGATAATTTCAACTAAACCTATCAGGAACTTTGCAAAAATACAGCACCATGATTCATATAATTTCACTTGCAAAAAAAGACACAGCTAAAACAATGTTAAAAATGATTTCTATACTTAATAACCTTATGTAGACAAATTTGAAAAGATGCCATTATTTCTAGAACAATGCAGGTGTCAATAGCATTTTTCACATAAATTTTTTACTTAATACTCGCCAACTATACAACTCAAAAGTTTTTATGGAAAAAAAAAATCCATGAAAGGATAAAGTGGAACGAATCTTGCAACTTTCACTAGCACTCTAACGTCATTAAGTTACTATAAGGACAGTCAATTTTTGTGCACAACAGAACTTCCGCAAAGCACCAACTCACTCACAAAATACTTAAAACATGTAACAAAAGTATATATACATATTTCAGTTTCATATAGGCTAATATCAATTTCTGTTATCAGTATGGCTAAGTTTATGGATCGAAAAAGATATCCCAATGACAGCACCCTCATTCACACAACTGTAACCAACTAACTTATTAGACTTCCAATTGTGAGTGTATAGACCATCACCTCTGGATTATACACATTTCACCATTTTTATCTATTAAGAGATAGTCTGAAATACATTTTCAAATGCCAGTTAATAATCAAGGATCCCCAAAAACAGTGAATCCCGCATCTAAACATGAAAGTATTCCATACATCATAACCAACACCAAGCAGCAACAAGGAGATACCTTCAAAAGCCTCAGTTGGCATTCCAGTGATTCCTCGCAACATCCTAAAATGCCTTTCATTATCTTCCTCCTCAATATCATCGTCTAAGTTTTTCCCTTTAACATTGTCATCCTCGTCATTATCATCATCCGAATGCACATTCTCATCCTATATAAGAATATACATCCACATTGTATGGATATTTATTAAATTTAGAGAATATAGTAGAAACAAAATAGCTACAGAAAATAAATATAATCAAATTTCACCAACATATGTTCTCAAATTGCAAAGACTAAGGTAAATTTCTATTTAATGTTCAAGTTATAGGGCCAGATATAGAGCAAAGAAACCTTAAATTTCTCGGGCAACTCGTACTCGTAGTTCTCGACACGATCGTAACGGCGGTTCTTTTTCGACTCCTCTTCTGCCATTTCTTCTTCGTACTCATAGACATCGTTTCCCTCATCAGATACGATATCTTCATCTTCTTCTCCGTCGAATTGGCTGTTCGGGTTAATACGGTCGAGCTCCCTTCGCAGCGTGGCTGGCAAACGAGGACCGCTCTTCCTGTTGCTGTTTCTCTTTTCGCCACCTTTCTTATTCTTGTAGGTTACAGACTTGCTTTTGGATTTTTTGTTAGATTTTTCTGCTTTCTGCTTCGTCTCGTCTCTGGCTTTTCTCTTCTTGTCCGCCATAGCTGTAGCAGAGAGCTTACTGCTGCGTCGAACTTGAGAAAGCAACTCCGTAACCTGATTTTATATGGATCAAGCATTGGTCTCATAGGTCCATGTCCGTTATGCACTGACATGGGTGGACTTAAACCGTGGCCCACGTAAGATTTAAGAGCGCGACCCATTCTCAATTGGCCCTTCATATAACAAATTATTTATAGAAAATCATTTAAAAATTGTAATCAAATCAAAGATTTTGATTGAGAAAATATGCAGTATCTCCACCAATATGAATAAAAAAAGTACAAATATAGAGGATGGAATGCATAATTTAATTCATGTATTGGCATGAGTAATTTGTTGATCTTTTAGTCTTTTTTGTTAATTTATTTAATACTTTAATTTTATGTTTAAGGTTCCGTTTGTTTTGTGAAACATATTTTCTAAAAAATATTTTTCACATTTTTCTCTATTTAGTGCATTTAAGAAAATTGATCAATAAAATATTTTTTTATTAAAAAAATTAAATTATTTTTCAAAAAAATAGATTTTTGTTTCGAAAATAAGAAATTATTTTTCGGATTTTAACAAACTCATTCAAATAAAAAATAAATTATATAAACACATACATTTATTATCACTAGTCATCTTTGACTACAACATTTATCACTGGTTATCATTGGCCAGTAATGGTCACTGATAATAGGTGATTCTTATAAAAATTTTTATTTTTATACATTTTTATATATCAAATAATAAATAATATAAATATAAAATATTTATCATTTAGCTTTTGTTATAATCTTATAAATTAAAAAATTAATATTTTTTAAATATATTTGAAACATCAAAAAATATATTATTCATACAATATTTTTCTCAAAAAATATTTATTTCAAATTAATTATTTTTTCTTGAAATAAACGGAGCCAACTTTTTAAAAAAAATGTTTAAGTTATCGGATGCTGAATTTGCTATTTTAATCTAAAAATATGAACTATTGATGTCCATAATTCTTTATTTAAATATTATAACATAAAACTGGTAAAGACATCAAAAATCCAAAATTGAGGAGCGTTTTTTACCTGGGTGAATGGATGAATTACATTTTATTCTTGAGGTTTGACTTAATGTATTAATCATATTTTCTATTTTCAAAACTATATTTGTTCATTTTTCATATTTAATTCTGCAAATAAATAGGTTCTTTCATCAATTTTAACAACTTTTACGTTTATTAAATATAACAAAAATCAAAGTACTTTCTATGTCTTTTGGCCATTTAAATTATAATAAAATTACTTTATTTTCTTTTTTATTTTAAAATTTCTTTGGAAATTAGTATCTTTACTGTCAAATTTTATGTTCGATCTATTTATTTTTATTTGATATTTTTGAGCAATTTGATATTTTTTAAAATTTTTAAATTCAACTTCACATATATTTTTGTTTGAAAATAACTTCATATAGACATAAAATAAAAATAAAAAATACAGATGGCTATCTAACGCGTGTGTGTGTGTGTGTATTTGCTTCAATGCTTAATTTGTTTAATGGTTGTAACCTAATAAAATGGAAGTGGTGAAAAGCAAAAATTCAGAGTTAAATTGAGGATGTAATTGATTTTTTAAAATTATTTACAAAAAATTAATAAAATGACTAATATATTGATAGAATTAAAATTTTATAAATGTAATAGTTTGATTTTAAAAATACAAGTCTTGACTAGTAAATTTTGTCAAATCTCAAAGATTAATAATAATTTACCCTTTTAATTTTGTATTTTTGTAATTGAAATTTACATCTTCTAAAAATTGGATCTATTTTGAAATTATTTTATAATAGTCATCTCCTACATCTGTTAGATGCTTTGTGTTGATTTTCGTACAAATACATCATATAAAAGTGTAATATAAAACAAATTTATTCAACATTTCATCTATGCACCTTACTAAGGTTTAGGGATCAAAATGAAATTTTACTTTGAATTGCAATTTTAACTACTTTAGGATGTGTTTGATATAAATAAATTTATAACTTTTATAAAATTTATTTATAAATCTATATTTTATGTATTTGATATAAATGAATATTTATTTCAAATTATATATTTATTAAATTTTTAAAATTGATTATAACTAAATTAAATTCTATCAAATTTGATAAAAATTTATAAACAAATTCTAAAATTATGAATTTTTATTATGATAAAAAAATTTAAAATATTTTTATTTTATTTTAATTTTTCTCTCCTCTTTCTTCATTCCATCTCTCTCTACTTTTTTGCTATCTCTCACCACTTTTTTTTATTTTTTATTTGTAAAAATTAAAAAATAATACAATAATATTTTTTTAAACAAAATTTTTATTACATTATATATTTAAACTAAATACAAAAATTTTTCATTTAAATAAATTCTTTTTCATAGTATATTAAATAAAAAAAATTATTTATACATAATTTTTTTCAAATGAAATGAATTTTAGATTAAAATTGAATTAAACACTACATTAGACGCATATGAGATTATTTACATTAGGCTGATGAGATGGCCTTTGCTCGACCATAATGCTTTAATTCATATTTTGTGGGGGGCAAGTCTTTAGGGGAAGTGGATGGTGTTCTAGCTGAGCTCATGAGTCTATCTTATCAAACCTAAATTTTCTTAACAATATTGAATTATAATTAAACTTCTTCATAAAAATTATATTTTAATATATTAAACTTCTTCATAAAAATTATTTTTTAATATATCAAATAATATATATTTTTTAATCATTAATGTAATTAAACATATAATTTAAGTATTATTTTCATAATTATAAATTATAAAATTGAAAATTATAAGTAATTAAGTTAAATGAATTGTTTATAAATTTAAATGATTATAACATACTTATAACTAATCACTATTAATATAACTAAGTTATTTAATCAAGTTTACTAAAAGAGCTCATTACGAACTTATAAAAAAGAAGTTCATGAATATAAACGGGTTAAACACTCTTCTGTTCACGTTTAATTTGTTTATTAAATGAGATTAAAAATTAAATTTAAAATCATTTATATATTACACAAACAAACTCAAATGAACTTTTATTGAGCTCAACTTTTAGATTATTTGTAAGTATTTGATTCGTTTGCAGCCCTAGAAGAAGATGCATACACCAAGTTGGTTCATCTCAAAGTGGGTTTCAAATGTCTTCTCTTTGTTGGGTCTTAGCTTGGCCTGGGTTTTAGGTATTGGTGAGATGAAAGCCTGCTCTTCCAGTCTGACATTCCCCAGCCACGTCCCTTTACTAGTGTTGCTTCTTTTATGACCTATATCAAACTCAGATTCTGCAACCTTAAGACAGGCAAATGAGTTCATTTTTTGAATTCTTATGTGGTTTTGCACTGAAAAGTAAAATTCCATTCCAATACTAGAGTGAGAAATTGCCTAAGATAAATACATCTTGTACTCCTCAGGACTTCCAGTTTTTTTTTATTTTCATTTTTAATATTTGTTAAGTTCTCTCATGGTGAACTTGCCAGGTCGTGTTTCAGCTGCATCCTGTACTTATACAGTGGGGAAAGAGCAGCGCATTATTTTTCTTTTTTTATGAGGTTGCAAGTTGGAGCTCAATAAGGAACCTAATTCAGAAAAAAACTAAAAGTAACGAGCATGCAATGCATGTCTCGGTGCATGAATTTTTATTAAATAGTGCCAGCTGAGAAAATAAACCAAATGTGTACTGATCATAGAATTGGCCTGGAAAGAAAGAACTGATCACTAATCAGCAAACAAAATGAAACTTATATAAGTTGGAGAGAAAACTGAGAAGATCGATATATACCTGCAAGAACAGTATCCAGTATGCACCACCGAAGCTATAGAGAGGCAAGGGTGAGGAGCCCATGTTGGAGAAGGGGAGCACGTGCAAAGAATGATTGGCATTTGAGAAGCCAAGGCCAAGAGCGTTTGCACGTGCCCTGCTTCTCCAGCAGGAACCACCCACCCATTAAAACCAAGCACTGGCTAATTTGTATGTGTTAGATGATGAGAAATGAGTGACGAAGGTCACGTATTTATAGCGGCCAACAAGCAGAGAAAAAGGAGGGGTATTTATTTAATAAAGCCAAGAAAAGAGCAATAAGTAAATTTCCAAGTGTAGGAGTGAAAATATATTATATAAACGGCCATTCCATCCCATGCAATCATGTGGGTCGTGAAAAAATTCAAAGTAGAGATATCTAAGGAAGACCCAGCAGGGTCATGTCTGCCTCAAATTCACAAAAGCCACCCTTGTTCGCTCTCCAGGATATCTAATCACAGGGAGACAAAAGCTCAGCTTTTCTGCGCACTCTGCAGACAGAGATCACCATGCAACAAGATAAATAACCTTTTGCTCAACAAATCGTGACCTTTGGATCAATAATTTTACCTATTAATTTCAGTGATATCAAAGTCATTTTAAAAAATATGAGATATGAGAGTGCACATTCGATATTAGTTATTAATAATGAAAAGAAAGAAAAAAAAAAAAAAAGATTTTACATTGTTTCTTGCACTCCCTACTGGGGGTGCACCTTTTCTTGCACTACCTATTGGAGTGGGGTTATACCTTTTCTTTTTTTCTTCCTTTTTTCATTTCTATCAAAGGGAAATGAATTGAACAAACTTCGCTGGAAGAACTAGTAGAGAAGGAGAAGAATAATGTAAGAGTGCACGTAGGCTTTGCGTGTTGGACCAAAGGTTTTTGAGTACATGGAGTGCCAAGTGTGTGCGTGTGTGTGTTTGAGGGAGAGAGAGAGAAAGAGAGAGAGAGAGAGAGAGAGAGAGAGTTTCTGAGAGAGATGGGCGCCTTCCTAGGTAGATCTGATTCCCTATATATAGAGTAGACACCAGCTTTTTCCCCCAGAATTTATGGTGGGTTTCATATCATGATGCAGACTCCAACAATTACTACAAATTTAATTGTTCATAATTAGCAAGCAGAATACACGACTAAGAATCGGCTATTTTTATTAGAACAGGTGCTTGAATACCTTGCAGTCGCCAATGTTACAGCAAAGTGTATGGTATTCGATTTGACTTTAGCACTCAAATTTGGATGAAGTAACTTCACTGGTCAACTGAAATCATTTTGGGATTTATTTTTCTTGTATTATAACATTTGCTTTGTCATTTAGATGATTAAACGATAAAATTCCGATCAAGAGGTGATCAAGGAAGCAAAGGCATGAGGCATTGAAAATCCTGGGGAATACATTAAAAACTAGTAGGTAATGTCCATCCAGATAAGGAGGAAAATACACATCAAAAGAAGGTATTTTTAAAATGGATGGATTTGGTGTCACCATTAAAATCCCATTTGTGTCTTGTGGAGGAAGAACATTAGATTCTGACATGAGGTCATCATCAAATCTAGAGCTATAAATGCTAGCGTGTGCAGCCTGCTCTTGTGTAGTGTGTTGCAGTAAATGCTTTATTTGGTCACACACTCATATATATTCAGAAACTTTGAAACTCACCTATGTACCCAAGAAGCTAAATTCCAGCGCACTTGATGTATGTTTGACTCTGACTCGGCAAAAAGGAAAGCAAATGCGAAAGTTGGTGACGTGCCTTAGAAGTGGCAATAGGAATGAATTACTTCATTTATGCAGTTAGAAATGGAATTGAAAGTTTGAAACACCTTTGCAGTGCAAAATTAAAAAGAAAGAAAGAAACATAATAAATAACTTATCAAAATTTCGAGCTAAACGTTTCTTTGTAGGGTACACTATAATGGTAGAAACTTGATAACTCCTTACTAAAAGGTTGCTGTTTGAACCTTATTGGATATGGTTAGAGTTCACAGTAAATGGAAAAACTATTCCCATTGTCAGCTCATCGAGTAGACCAAAAAGAAAATTTAGATGATATAATTCATGTTGGCATTTGAAATGTCATGTCACTAGGTCTCGCAAAGTTGATCAATTTAAAAATTCAGTATATACTTTCCCTAGCAAAATCAGAACAATGTTTAAAAGCGGACGTCAGGAACACATGCATTTTACTTTCTTTCAATATGACAATTTCAATCTCATACAAACTGAAGCTTATTTATAATGTCAGTTCTTCCCATACTTGCGTGAGATTGCTAAATATAAAAATGAAATAATCATCATATAACATTAAAAACAAGAGGTGTTGATAACTCCTTTGAAATCAGAGTTCAGCAAAGGGAATCTCTGGCCATGTACTAGAAAGTGAAGGCTTGTATTCAATTTTCCATTCTTCAACCAGCAAAGGTTACGTGTAACATCAGTTACCTTACTTTCCTATACCATCAGGCTTGATAAGATGCAAATTACAACCGTCTCTCCCCAATTCCTAAATAATAATATTTAAAAAAAAAAAAGGGGGCCTATGCACAGTGTGTAATGCTGTGTTACAACGTATAAATGAAGATTTCCTAAGGAACAGCCCTCGATTTCTCCTCTTCACACACACACAAAAAAAGGACTCCAATAAAATTTAATTTACACGATTAAGGCAAAAATTGCAAGTCTGCAACTGAAAAACCTTTAATGTTAGATACAGAACTGGACCGGCAAATCTGAGACTGAAAATGGAAGAATTACATCGATGCTAGTAATTCTTGTACTTGAAATTTACTTGAACCACATAACGCATCCTAATCTGATCCACATTGTAGACTATGTACTCATTGTACAGTAAAGTACCCTGTAAGGAGTATTCGAGAAAGGCTTTAACAGATCCAACTCACAAATTATGCATCAGGTTACCAAGAAAAAGACAACGGAAATCAAGGTGTGCTGTAATCAACACACTTTAGTGATATGTGTGCATATAATTTATATGATATAATCATAATTTGCCACACCTTAGGGCCTTTTCGCTCCTTTGGTTTCCCTAGGGGTACAATGACGCCGTCCTCCAGTGTCTTGGTACCCGAGAGATCTGGAGCAGTTGCGCCAACTCCTTTTGTGCTGCAGTAATATGTTTGCCAATTAACTTTCACCAATTCACATTAAATAAGTCTTCACATCAGTCTATGTTATGGTATGTACGGAAAAATGAATCTTGCAAAATGAAGAAAATGTAAGTAGTCATGAATGATAATTAGATTTCTCCCAAATGGTCTCATACAAACAACAATATCATACTTCAGTTTATAGAAGATTTCATCTCAACAAGCAAAAGCAACAACCAAGATGTGCTAAATTTCAAATGTTAAAGATGAATAAGCATATATTCAAAAATATAGAGATTTTTATAATCTCTGTATTTCAATAATTTTATTAAGGAGATTCTCTTCGTCACAGAAACTGGATAAGCCTTAAACAAATGTTTGACCAAGATAGTGTTGCAACAAACCTCAGCTTCCCCTGAGGCAACTTATCAGCATCATAGTTTGCATATAAAAGCTCAGCCATGTCTCCAAGCGCAACCTATATCGTAAATAGTTCAGCAATTCTGTGAGAAAAATTTCAGTGTGAATGAAAATGCATGATGCACTAGTAGAGTTGAACAAGTCAGCCACAAACAACTCCATCCCAAATCAGCAAGACAAATACTAATTGATCTCAAACTATATAAGCCCATTATTTAGATAGGTATCTAGCACAGAAATTTTATAATTAGGGCAATTAAGCTAAATAGAATGGCAGAGAAAGGTACACTCTAGCAGGAGCTGTCTGTTTGCAATCACTGCACAAATCTAGCAACCAACAATGTCTTTGTGTTTTTTGACACATCTGATTATATGAAAATACTTCAAAGGCAGTTGTTTAGCATAACTATACCTCACATAAAAGCAGCACACCAGCTGAGGCAGCACCTGTTGCATAGCAGTAATTTGCACTTTTGGAGAACATATCAGCAAAGTAAACCCCTTTTCCAAACATGTAGCCCGTTGCAGGGGCTTCTGGGGGAGCAATGCGCAAGCCTAGCAATTTGTCAATAAATTTGCACTTCATAGTTATTAATAGAAGAGTCATTTTAGATTTGCACAAACACGGAAATATTTCAGCGGCATGTACATTGCATGCACAAACACGCATAAAATATTAAGAACACAAAAGACAACCTTGGGATAAAATGCCAGTCCAGTTTGTGAGACGGGAACCATGCCATAAAAGCATTCTGTTTTTCATGGTGGAGAACTGCTCACATGATTTAAAGGCAATTAAGTTGCGATAAGTTATAAAAGGTAAGAAGGGTAAAACTGAACTTAGCAGGGTTTTTTTTTTTTTCCCCCCTCTAATACGTCCACAGTGATAATTCGTCCAGGAAAAAAAATATAATAAAAAGTTCAATAACCTTTTTAAAGCGTTGAGCTTCACACCCTCTTGAGACCTTGAATATCTGAACAATATCAACAGTATACTGCGAATGTGTTTTTGCATGTGTGTTCTGCATATACATTGCAATCTGACCACAAAAATTAGTTAACAAAACAAATTAGCGGCACAATTTCATACTCTGTTTTGTTGCAATTTAAATCTAGATCGACTTCAATGCCCTAATGGCATCTTTCCCCACCCCAAAACCCCAACATATATATATATATATATATATATATATATATATATATATATACACATGGAAAAAGGAATAGCTCAAAACAGAAAAAAAAACTATAAAATGCTTAAGGTCTATATGTTCTGGAAAATACCATAGAGAATTCTGCAGAATCAACTTCAAGTGGCATCAATTCACATTGCAGGCGACTATAATGAAAAAACAAGGGGTCTTCCTATAACAATAACAGAAACTTAAATTTAGCAAAAAAAAAAAAGAATGAATAAGGTCTCAGAAGAGTTCGAAAGAACAGCAAAAATGTGCGATCACAGCTGGCCATGAATAAAGTAGACTAAGACAAAGTACCAGCATCCCAGATTGATCCTCCAACAATTTTGTTGCAACCTCAATCTCGCCTAGGGCTTCCACCTTCCACAAGATGAAAGGAACTGGGTAAAATCTCTTGTCAATTAAAGAGACTCAACTAATATAAAGATAAATCTCTCAGTTACAAAAAAGAACATGGACAAGGGAAATGAGTACAAAATCCATTAAGAAACAATGAAACAAAACCCACTGTAGGCATACAAGCAAAACCTACTAATGTGATGTTAAAAGAGACAAAAAAAAAATTTATTTGTTTAATGAAACCGTTAAATTGAATTAAGGGAAAAGTGAGTTACCATTTCTAGTTTGTGTTTTAACTTTTGCGGGGTGTCAATGACAAATTCACCTGCCATAATTACATCAATTAAACATTTATTATAGAAGAGAAGACGTGGAGCTGTCAGTCACCATATCAGATTTCAGTCTCTGGGGACTTACGCATTTTCTTAAACCCAAAGTCATGAGGAATAATAGTGTAGAATTCTCTGCAATCAAAAACTTCTATCAAACCTTAAAATGTCAACAGCTTCTTTTAAAGACCAAAATCCAGCATCTCAAACCAAAGCCAAGGGAAGAAAAAAAAATCATTGTCCAAGAAGTGTAGAGCACATGCTTATTCTTACCCACTCAATTGCTCAAGTTGTAGCCTATTTGTTGTGCCAATCACATTTGCAATCCTCTTCAAGACATCATATCCCTACAAAAATTTAAAGAAAATCAATTCACTGTGGGTTCCATCAACAGTAAAGAAAGAAGAAGTGGTAACAAACAAGCACCATGAAACTGCACGCACATGCATTTTTCCATTATTCACTGAAAGCCAACATTGAATGACAAGTATTTCAGCATTATAACAATGTTTTGTTTTTAGAGTGATATACAAGAATAGACAAGCCTTTTCACAAACAAACAGAATGCAACACAAATTAATGTCTGAAGCAACAAAGACAGTTTGCTTGCTAATCATGAGCTGGCAGCTGAAAATAACAGATAATGTCCAGCGTTTGATTCCAGTAGGAAAAATGCTGATTAAGTATAAAAGAATCTCAAGTGCTTGGCAAATCTAAATTTTAGAGCAAGAACAGCATCCTAGTAGCTATATGGCCTAACAGTGCAGCCCATCCAGCACTCTTATTCACTGACCAAGTAACATCATTGCTAAAAATTGCATCTCTTTTGCCTTCAATTTATTGGTCAATATTTGTGAAAAGATATAGCCGCAAAGGTATTGGCATCAGGAGTAAAATGTCCATCCCAGGCTACTCTACCATGCAACTGGATTCTTATAAGTTCCAAAAGTTTGCATATCAGGCAAAAAATACTGACAGATATTTTCTTGATGTTATTTTCTACACAACTAAGTTAAATCATCTCATATTTATGAGCCAACTACTGAAATTGTATTTAGAATTTACAAATAATAAATTAGATTCTATTCAACAGTATATAATAATAATAATAATAATAAACATACCTTCAATATTGTTGACTTGCTTAGCTTACCAAGGGGCAATTTATTAGCATTGTATCCTAAAAGTCAATACACAAGCAATGACATGAATGAACTTGTGACAGTGTCTAGAAGTAAAAGTACAAAAAGCATATATAACTGAAGTGAATAAATTAAAAACCCAATTCAGTGAAAGTCCTAAGGCGTATGTGAGAAAAAATGAACATCAGTTATACTTCTGAATTATTTTCAAGGATGGGAATGGGACAAACTAACCTATTTCCATCATTTGTTGCCTCATCATGCTCACATTGCATATAAGAGAAATAAATTTTGCAACACGTGATTCAAGTTTTGTTTCCCGAGGTTGAATTGATAAAGCAGGGTCAGACTTTTCTTTGACCTGGCAATAACAATTGAATCTAAGAAACAGTAAGTTTAGATTCAATCATTAGGATGGCATCTACAACCCCCACAATTCACCCTCCCGAACAACTCATTAAATTGGATGCCCCTCCCTCTTTATCAATGCACTCTGAAAAACCAACATTTATTTTACTTCAGAAATTCTGTTTTTTTTTCTTTTTTTTTTCTTTTTTTTTGTAGTGGCAAAGGTTAAGCAGTTCTCATGTTTCAATTTGATTTTACCTTTTTTTATTGCCACCTCTCTAGCCATGAAAATTTCTAACTTCACAATAAGAAAATATTACAAGCACTTGGAAGAGATTAAAAGTAAGAGGACAACTCACAGTTGGTTCTTTCTCCTTTTTGCTGTAATCCATTTCCAGCCAGGTATAGCACTTGGGGTAACATTTGAACTCCTTTCTGTCAGACCAATAGTTCTTTGTCTTAGCATAGAACTTCTGTTCAAACTCAGAAAGTGCAGTGTCTCGACAGGTGTAAGGACCAAATAGTTTATCTTGGCCCCTTACCCCAACTCTTCCCCATCTATTGTAGACCATGAATGTACCACCACCATCAGATTCTGCAGACATATTTTTATTTTAACATATTGTTTGTTTGGTATAAATTCATAAGGAATCCATTTGATTTGCAAATGAATTTCATTTAGAAAATCATTTTTAAATGAGTCCTCATATTTGGTTTAAATATAGAATTCATTTTGCATTCATAGCCTTTGTAATAGCTAGCATCCTTTGTCAGTTTAAAGTTCATTTGCGAATTCGGTTAATTTTAATAGAATATGACCCAAGCACAATTAATTCCATAGAATTAAGAATTTAGAATCCATCACTGTGTTTGGCATAAATGACTGAGAAATTTTTATTACAGAGTTCATTTGTAATAAATTTTCTTATTTGATATGTCAAATATTAAATGTAGAATTCATTTAAAATGAAATGAATTTTATCTTTGTGATAAATGTGAAATTCAAATCAATATTTTACTTTTTGTCAAAAATGGTATATTGTATTAATCTACTTATATATTTCTTACTTTTCTTTTTAATTTTTTAGTGAACTTATTGTTTAATTTTTACATTATCATTAAAAATCAAAATCTACAATCACACTTTTTACAAACTCTACATAAATTTTTTTTTTTTAAAGTAACAAAATATATAGAAATAAATAAAAATGCTACACTGGTTGGAAGCTATATCACTTTGTCTCTGTATTTTAGGGGCTATCACCATTCACCAAGGATTAGTGATCACAACCATTTGGCCAAAAACCAAATGGTGTAGATTCCAGCACCATTAGCGCTCCTCAATACCTACTGCTATAATGAAGAGTGGATATGAGAGATAGCTAAGAGAGAGAGAGAGAGAGAGAGAGAGAGCAGCAGTAGCTATAATTATGAGTTGAATATCAATTCAGTTAGGGGCATTTTAGTCTAAATAAATTCCTTATGTCATTGGTTTCAATCAAATTCCGATAAAATTTTGTTTAAGCATACTCAGTTCCTTAAAATTAATGAGATAGATTTAAAAATGAATTGTTCATCAAATCAAACATGATATACAAGGATTTGTAAAAGAATTCCATATAATTTCATGGAATTCATTTATCACCAAACATACTCTGAATGAATTTTTTGAGATTTGTAAATGAATTTCAATTTTTATGAAACTCGTTTATACCAAACACACCCTAAAAAAAATCATAACATAAACATACCAGCAGTTTGTTAGATACATAAAATTAATTGGTTCTGAATGCAAACAATTTAAAAGGAAATCCCAACATAAGAGCAATTTCAATTGTCCATACCATTACCGATTTTCCAAGAAAAATAAGGTATTGCAACTTAATAACCATAAGCACAAAACTGAGAGCTCACCTAGAAGCTGAATGACATAAAACTTGTTATTGTTATTTCCAACATTTGTCTGATTCAGCATGGCGTCATACGCATCATCACCCTGCGTAATCATTAAAATTTACATTTGAAGAATAAAAGGGTCAAGAAATGCTATTACTACAACCAATTTATCACAAGCAGCTATACTGTAAAAGACTTGCCTGTTGCAAAACATGATACTGTGACTTTATCTCTTCCGGAAGATACTGATCCAGCACAGCAGCACCCTTCTTGGTCGCAGTTACAATTTTCTCCTTCTTATTTTCATCTTCCACTTCTTCTTTACCTGCACACCGTAACCATAACCAAAATCCCCAATTCAGTTAATCATACATTATGGATGATTCAAAATTAAAGAAAGCGAAGTTGGATAGTATAGTACCTTGAAGAGCGTTATAAGAAACGTCATTCTCCGCTAAACCTATGCAAAGCCTCTCCAGTAGTTCCTTCTTGGTACCGGCAGTGGAAAACCCAAGAAGCTTCGCTTGTTCGCGTAACTGCTTAATGTTCATTTCACGGAATTCCTCAATAGCCTTTATTTTCTCTCCTCCATGAAAAACTCCGTCTTCAGTTTCCCTTTCTCGTTTCTTGTTACCAACTGCGTCCATCGATTGCTTGTTTTCTTGCTCCATAGCTGATTCCAGCCTCCGTACCTGCGGGAAGAAAAAAAAAATCAAGAATTGAAGGATTGTTCAAATTTGAAAAATGTGACTGGATAAAGAGGCAGGGAGACCAGGGAAGGTTTAGTTCCCGTAGTATCAAGTCCACGTTTAGCCAGCTGGGCTCGAAGTTCGTCCACTTTCAGCCTGTTTGCCATTTTTACAGGACTGAAATTTGAAAGTGCCTATGGGAGAGGGAAGATAGACGACTTCGGATTTTCTATTTCCGCGAGAAGAGGGATTTTATACAGGAGTTCTAATAGAGACAACGTCGTCGTATTGCTAATTTAAAAATCGTACGGGGGAAGATAATAAGATAATGATGCATGGAGTTGATATACCACTGACTCATATTCATATTGGAATAAGAATTAGAGATTTATTATATTTGTAAAAGAAAAAAATAGATATCTTTTTGGATTAATAAATACACGTCTATTTTTTTTAAAGAATTATATATATTTATTTTTTATAAATTATATATTTTTTACATAAAAAAATTTATTTGTATTAATTGTAAATTCATTTTTTTACAAATTGTGAGTTTATTTTTTACAAACGGCATGTTCATTTTGATATAAATCGTAGATTAATTATTAATAATTATATGTTTAATTTTTGTAAATTATAGATTTATTTATTTAAATTATAAATTTGTTACAAGTATTATATATTCAAATTTTATAAATTATTAATTCATTTTTATAAATTATATATTTATTTTTTATAATTAAATATTTTAATTTTTTTATAATATTAAAATTGATAAACCTACAATGCATACTATTTATTTGTGAAAAATAAAAATAAATCTATTTTTCTAAACATATAAAATAATAATATGTCAATATAATTAAAAAATAAAAAAGTGTATAAAAATATAAAATATATATATTTAAAGTAAATATTGTAATTAATAATAATTATATTATAGTTGTATAATATAATAATAAATAATAAAAAATATTAAAAAATAAATAAAACAGTAATATTTAAAAATAAAAAATTGTAAAAAAAAAAGAAATCAATAATTATAGAACAGTCACACTATTTTGGACTTTTCTGTCACAAAGTATTGTTAATAAGCATCTATCTGACGCATGTTTATCACCCCTGTTATATGGGTCCGCCATATCAACATGTGTTCGGACTTGGATCAAGCTTAGTTGGCAATGACTTGATAAAACTTGTCCGCATCACGTTTTTACGAATGTTTTGAAAATTGAGTTACTTATAAAAATTAAAAATTAAATCAATAATTAATATATTTTAATTTAGATTGATTTTTAATATTATTTTTTATTTTTATTATTAATTATTATAAATATATTTTATATTTTTTTAATTTTTATTTATAAAATAATTTTAATAATATTTTTAAATTTTATTTATTATTAAATTAATTCAATCAAATCGATTAACCTTATCAAATCAAAAATCAATCAATTTAAAATCAATCAATTGAGTGATTCAATGACAGATCCAATTTTTAAAAATATTGAGTATGCACCCACTACTTTATTTATACAAATACAAGATTAGTATTACATGCATGTAAAAGCAACATGAGAAATTCTTTCGTAATGTATATTGTTATTATATCTTATTGTATAAAATTTTAAAATATTTATAATTTATTAAATTTTTTTTATAATTTTTTAAAATAAATACTAATAAATAATTATACATTAATAAAATTATTATTTAAATACTTAAAATTTATATTAATGTGACATTATAATACAATATCGTATGCATCATAAAATAAAGATTCAATAATAAATAAGAATCACCACTGTTCAAAACTACAAAACCAAACTAAAACTATATAATTTTCAAATTTCGGTTTGATTTTAATTATTTTATTTTATTTTTAAAATAATTATTTAGATTTAATTTTTATTTAAAAATTTATAAAATTATTGAATTTATAAAAACCGCCATACTACATCATCATGGACTTTCAGTCCAATTTCTAGGATCTTGATTTTTTAAATTCTAATGCTTCCCGTATAGCTGCTGCTCTTAGACATCTTGTTCTTACTCAACTCCTATATAGTTATTATCTCACATGAGGTCTATATTGAGTGAAAAATTATATTAATGCCATGAAAATGTGTTTACTGGGTACCTTCTGTTCTATACGGGATGCTACTTGTCTTGGGACTCTCAGTTTTACTCCCTTGTTTGTTAATGGAGTTGGTATTGGTGGGGGATTCTACTTATTATGTGTGCATAAAGCAAGTATAATCCATGCTTTTCCTGCCTTTCATCCCACCTCAATCCAGTGAAAAACGGACTTCTTCTACAACTTCAATAAGCCTTGCCTTCCATCCATCCTTAGGCTTATTTTCTCCCAAGAAAATTGAGGATGGAAAGAGTTGAAAAGGACGTGGCAAGAGCTGATATTTCTTCTGTTAATTGAAACTCCTTTGTGATGCATATCCTAATACTCGTATGCTCAGAATTATTTGTGATTTCAAATGCTTGAGGGGTTTTATCCTCACCCTTGATTTTTGCTGCCGTCATTGGTTGTATAAGATCAATTATATGGTGCTTGTGCCTTCTTTATTAGTCTTATTTATGATATAGAGTGTCTTGATGGACATAAAAGTATGGTATCTCTACATATCTGTGCATGTGGGAAGCCCTTGCAACCAATTAACTATGACTCACCATCCATTCTGAAAAAGGTCTTTTATTTGCAATTCTAAGATCAACCAACTGGAGCTGAAACACTTAGAAAGGTAAAGCCTCTATCACACACAATTCTAACAGATACCTTATTCTTTAACCGTTCCTCAGTTTCATTGGAACCTTGCCAAAGTCGTCTTGTGTTAGGTGCTTTTGTTGCATTAACAGGAGATTGCGGTGATGCAAGAGGAATTGAAGATAAAAGATGAGATTATTAAGAAGCAAGAGAAGCTGATCCAAGGATGGAGGAAGGGTTGAAAGACCAACTGGAGAAACACAAAACTGAACTCCAGAAGGTGTGATGAGCAATCGGTAAGCCTACATTCCAATTATTGTGATGATGATACCAGGGCCAGCAACATTTATTTTGATTATTTCTTCATTTGTGACATTATTTTTTATATGCCGCTTGGAGTATATGTGAAGAAGTGCAAATAAGTAAACCTATCTAGAATGCAAAATGACTATGAACAGAAATTTATGACTTATATTTTGAATTTATAATTGTATTGCTTGATATGTTTAATTTTGTTTCTATATCTACACATCTAAAAACTCCAGAAGTGAAATGGCAGGCTAAGTTGATTGGTGCTTGAATATGATCATAGGCTTGATGTTGATGCAATCTTCGTTATGTCTGCAATAGTGGAAAATTCTATGAATATGTGGAAAATTGACAGGTTGAAGAAACCATTTTCACTTATCAAACTTTGTCTCAATAAATTTTAAGGTAAATACACATCAATCCTTCATTTTGCTATCCTAGTCAAGTTTCGAGGTGTAAACAGTGAAAAAGTCAGCTTCCAACATCAATGATATACTAAAATCCTAACCCTCCTTTCAACCCCAAAAACAAAAGATGTGTGAAATAGGCAGTTACAAGTTTAAAACTTCTAGTCGAAGATCCCTAATTGCAGTGTCTCTTATGAATATAAAAAACCATAAGCGCCCTTGACTATTTCTTGGCATAGGTAATTAACATTGGATTTTGCTGTATTTTTAAACCCTGAAGTCCATGCATTGCAACTGTTGACTGCATCTCATCTCCATACTCCACAAAAGCAATTCCTGGCTTTGTTTCCACCATCCTAACCTCCTTAAAACCAGGGTACTGCTGGAAGAACATTTGCAGCATCATT
>CATIWR010137701.1:0-22102 GCA_949677035.1 Omphalea diandra | reverse complement strand
TATTTTTATTCTGTTTTATTATTTATATAATATATGTTAAAACTAATTTCTTTAACACATATTTGTATTGTGCGTGAATTTGTATATTATTTATATGATAATCTCAAGAATAAGAGTGAATAGAATATTCAAAAAAAATATGTATCCTTCAAATTCACGTAATATATATTATTGACTATTCCTTTGTAGTCTATTCAATAAATAGTTAAAATTGTAATTTATTATCTATATAAATTTATAAACAATTTAAACATGTATTTTCTTGCATATTAAATTTCTAATTTCATTATGACTAATCTACTATGACAATTGTAAATTTAATATGCTATAATCGTAATCTCATATATATATATATATATATATATATATATATATATATATATATATATATATATATTATCTTAGTAATGAAAAAAGAAAATATGAAAAAATTTGGTTCTTTTTTGTCTCTTTTGTTGTGGTACATTTCAGTTATTTCTTTTTTAAAAATGTTTTTCATAGTGTATTTGTAATATTTAGGTTGTTTGGTACTTTTTAGGTGTGAGTTTTACAAGTAGTTGTACTTTTTTTTAATTTCTTATTTCTTTTAGTTGCAGTTGTTAGGTTTTGATTCAAATAAGTTCGGAGATTAGTTGTTTCTATTTTATTTGAAAAAAAATATTTCCTAATTATAGATTATTTCTTATTTGATATATGACTTTTTTTTTTTTAGAAAGAAATGTAAGTTTCATTCAATGGTCAAAATGGATAGGATTCCTTGTTAAAAAACCTTGAGGAATAAAACCCAAAAAAAAAAAAAAAAA
The DNA here is from genome assembly GCA_949677035.1 of Omphalea diandra. Lineage (NCBI taxonomy): Eukaryota > Viridiplantae > Streptophyta > Magnoliopsida > Malpighiales > Euphorbiaceae > Omphalea > Omphalea diandra. The sequence continues at coordinate 21,299 of CATIWR010137701.1, read as the reverse complement.
AAAACTCCCTCAAGAAAAAAGCGTGCACCCACCAATACAAACATAACCAAATATATAATCAAGAAATATATGACATCAGAAGGTTATGGAGGCACTCAGGACTCTCATTCTCCAACCTAATATGCTCACCTAAACTACTACGATCAAACTTAAGTAATCCGTCAGCAGCAAGATTAGTCGACCTAGAAATAAAGAAAATGTCAGACATTACACAAAGTAAAATAAGAATATCCTCCACAACGAGTCTAAAATCATACAGGACTTCTCTCTTTGAGATCATTGTTGTAGCATCCTTGGAATCAAATTCTATGCTAAAGTTATGAAAATCATAGTTCATGATAAAAATCAACCTTCACAAATAGCACATAGCTCCACCATGAGCACAGATGATACTTTAGACAAAGGAGCAGCCTAGGCAGCCATTACTCATCTCAAAATTATTGCGAATCATCGCTCTCACTCCTGTCAATCCAGACTATACAATAAAGGAGCCATCAACATTGAGTTTGAAATTACCATCTTGCGGAAATGTCCACCATCGGTCTCCTAATACCATTGACATTATATTGGCCACGTGAATCCTAAGCCTGAGCAAATCCTTCATAATACACCATGGCTCTATCATAGCACTTGTCTGATCGTATTACCTTCCCTTCATGCAAGAACTTATATTGTGTAGACAATATTATCCAACACATTACTCATAAAACCTCAAATTCAACAACACTAAGAGTTTTATATGTTGGAAATTTTTATTATGTGGGCTAATATTAATTATGGATTGATTTTAATTATTTATAAAATCAGACTGAATAATATAGTTTATTGTTTTGGGGTAAGCCCAATTAAAATGTGATCAATGGAGTTATGGGCTTGTGACATCTTTTGTGGGCCGATATGGAAGACGGTCAGTGTAGACCTATTTTAACATGAACCTGTTAAAATTATTATAAATAGGCTAGGTCCCCTCTCCTGTCTTCATAACAGAAAACCCTATTTGCTACGCCTATTGTAGCCGTCTTCGAGAAGGTCAAGGAGAGGAAGATCTAGCTTTCGTTTTTCAACCGTTCTGACAAATTTTCAAGTGCTTTATTTCAGCTTTCGGAATTATGACTCAAAGAAATTTGGGATTCAACGCGGAGACATGTACACAATTTGTTTCCATTCAGTTATTAAAATTTATTATGGTGTTCTAAATTTGTGTACAAGAACATAATTAATTATTTTAACAAGTGATACTTAGTACTTTGATTATCAATGTTAACCTTTTTTTCGCATTAGTAATAAAATGAAATCGATAAAGGAGCTCGCAAATCACAATATTAAAAATTACAAAACTTGTTTCCAGAAATCAAAGAAGTTACAAAAACAGTTTTGTGATCTTTAATTTTTTTAAATTTATCTATCGAAAGGTATTATTTTTTACAATAATATATTTTTAGTAACTTTAAATTATCGTGAATAAAATTTTCATAAATTTCAATTTATTATTATAAAACTTTTAATAAAGAAAATTAAAAGTTTGAAAATCTAAATTGTTACAAAAAATAAAAAGATAATTTTTCAAAAACTTATTATAAGTGATAGAAAATATATTTGGTAGTATAAAAAGATTAAGAATCCATAAACTCTTATAATATCATCTTTATAAAAAAAATGGCACATAAAAAAATTCTTTATCATAGGCTCTGTTTATTTTATGAAGAAGAATTTATCTATGAAATTTATTTTTAATATTTTTTCATAAATATATGTTAGTATTTGGAATATGTTAAAAATTAAGTATTTGAAAATTTAAACTATAAATATTTTATATTTATATTATTTATTATTTAATATAAAAGTTATATTAAAATAAAATTTTTTATAAGCTTCATTTATTGCTAGCGACTATCATCGATCAACAATGATTGGTTATCGATGTTAATAATTAAAATGTCTGATATTAATAAATATATTAATAGATATGTGTTTATAATTTATTTTTCATTTAGATGAGTTCATCAAAATCTAAAAACTGACTTTTTTCTTTTAAAATTGATTTTTGCTTAAAAATAATTTAATTTTTATTAATCAAAATTATTTTTTATAATTATTTTTGTGAAACATGTCAAATATTAACAAATAAAAAAAATATTTCACAAAATAAACATATCTATAATCTTATTTTCGTTTCCTATAGATTGATGGATTGACCGATGTGATATGAATAGTATGATAAAAAGTTCGAAATAAGATTCAAAACTCGTGAATGTAGCCTTTCAATATAAAGAAGAGGAAATTGGTCATATATATATATATATATATATATATATATATATATATATATATAAAAGAGAGAAGATAAAAAGAAAAGATGATTTGAATTAGGCGTGATCATTACTATAAATTTTTAATTTTTATTATATTTAATTAAATTATTTTTTAAATTTTAAAATTATATTAAAAATTTTATGACATTTACTCTTATACACTGAATAATCCTCTTGCCATTAAAAATGAGTATATACTATTATTCAAATAGAATCCAGTGAAAATGAATTTTTTGTATTTTATTTGGATGAGTAAAATACCATCGTGAGATATTAGGGTAATTTCTCATTTTCTATCTCTTTCTCTCTCCCTTCTCCATTCACGATTCTACCAAAAAAAAAAAAAAAAACTCTCCCTTTCCATTCATGTTTCTGCCAGGACACACCACGCTCCCTACCACCACCGTTGCTGACGTATTCTTCCTTCGCAACACAGGTGAACCTTGTTTCTCCAGTGGTGAACCTTGCATCGATGTAACCAGCTATTGTTTCCCTAACAATGAACCTCGCATCGTCGGGCTGCTAGGCGAAATTGACGGTGAGTCCAACGGTGGGGATGGGTGAAGAGCGATTCTATCTCACCAGAACCAGGATCCATTTTCGCAATGATAAATTTTGCCACAGAGGCGATTCTATCTCAATCACCAGACCCGAATTCATCTCCATCTCACCAGACCCGCAGAGGCAATTCGTACCTAATCAGGAGTACGGGTGAAAAGCACAGGCAACGGCATCAAGGATTGGAGGAGATTTGACTTGCTTAGTAGATGTAATTTCGTAGGCGGATTGGAGGAGATTGTGAGATTCAATGTCAAGGAGAGGACTAGGGAACTGCAATTTCTTGTTGAAGCTTAGCAACTGTATAAATAAGTGCAGTTTTTGTTGAAGCTTAGCAACAGTATAATTTCTTCCCCTTTCAAAGGAACTAGTTCAATTTTTCTTAAAGAATTTTCTAGATAAATTGGGTACAGTTTTTTTTTTGATATTTTTTTGCTGCAATTTCATGTTGTTTTTGGGCATTGTATGCTGGTTGTTTTTGTTGCAGTCCTAGGTAGTTTCTTGAAAAATTATGGGTTGTTTGTGGTACAACAATTTTCTACAGTAGTTATTTTTGCAGTTTAGCAATTGTATGTATTCTTGAGGAATTGGGTCCTGATTGAGCAAGTATTAGTTTGCAGGACAAGATCCATTTATTTTGTAAACATTGAGTGTAAGTTAACAAAATTTTTGTTTCATTATAAAAAAAATGAGGTGCAAAAAAGGAATAAATTAAGGGATTGAAGGTGAATAAGTTGGTCACAAATATAATAGAGAGGAAAAGAAGGAATGATGAGAGTTCTGATTCAAATCTGGAGTTTATTAGAGTTTGCTCTTTTGATTTGTGAATCATATGATAATTAACTCCTCATTAGACATGAAAAAGTTGTCTTTTTGTTGCTAATGTGATCCCTAAATGCTTGAGCTTAGGTTACAGACGTATTTACAAGTCAGTATCTCATAAAAAAAAGGAGATGAGTGTGGTAGAAAAATTGATGAAATGACTATTCAGTGTAAATGCACAAACTGTTATGAAATTTTTAATGTAATTTTGAAATGTGAGAGATATTTAATTAAATATGATAAAGATATCCCCGAATTCGGCATGACAAAATGAAATGGTTTCAATAGTCGCACTTGTACCATATTTAGCATATCACTATTGCCATCCAATCCAATTTCTTTTTCTTCTTGTGATAAACGAGCGATTAAAAAAATTAGGAATCTTTCTTCCTCGTGATTATCTCTTGTTTTCTTTTCTTTTTATTATTAATTGTTCACAAATCAAATTTTATTCCCATGAAAATGAAGGTTCTCATCCTCTGCCCATGTTATTTGATCAAGCCCAAACTCATGTTTATTCATATATATTCATTAAAGCTTCAAGATTTTAAAGGTTGAGAGAAAAAGAAAGAAAACTAAGAAGGAAAAAAAAAAAAAAGAAATAGAGTTTTTCTATTTCTTCACCAGTTGCTGGGCCATTGGGACAATCCGGGTGAAGGATATCACCACTCATCATCATATAAACAGAAAACACATGAAAAGATAATGGGATAACCGAAGGCTCGCCAAAGGAACCATCAACCTGCGCCACCACTGAAAAGCAGTGGCAACCACCTGAACCAAAGAAAACCAAGAAAACCACAGCGAGACAAAATGTATTGAAAATAGAGAAAAGATATGGAACAGCAAAAGACTCGAAAGAGAGAAAAAAAACGGAAGGAGAAAACAAGCTGTCCAGCAGAGAGAAAAATAAACCATATGGGGAGACTTTAGCTCAACACAGAGCAAACAAACTCTCACTCAACAAGGGAACTTTTTAAAATAGCAATGTAAGCTTATATAGACAAAATTTCAATTTTTCTAAACTTAATTGGAAACATAGTTAATTAGAATATAGTTTCTGGTTATATTAGGATTAAATTTTATAGCAGGGGAGTATTTTTAATTCTATTATAATTAGATTTGATAGTTATTTTATTTTAACAAAATTGACAAATCTAAAAATGAAATTTAAACGAAGATGAAGTAAATGACGATATTAATTTCATTTTAAATGAAGAATTAGTAAGAGCTTAACAAGTAGTACTTAAGTAAATTTACTTGTCTCATTTTTTATTTTTATGTATATTATTGGTTATATAATCTGTGCACGACTGTATGCCCTTTAAAGGTAAAGTTGCATAGTAAGATCAACACTTGATTCTTTAAATTGATTTACTTAATTTATAATTTCTTTCTATTATAAATAGGATTGCAAATAAATCGTATACAGCTGAGTAACATGATTTTCAAATTTGACTGTTTGTTCTCATTTTAAGCTTGAGCTTTAATAGAATTTAAAAATAAATTTGGATTCTTATTTTAATTTAATAATTTGTTAATATTTCAATCATTTTAATTGAGTTAGAGATTATTCACTAACTTAGTATCTTAATAAAAATTAAATATTTCAATGTTATTTTACTCAATAATTATATATTTATGGAACTGAATAATTGTATTTTTTTTTAAATAATATATACCATTAGTGATGTTACATGTTTAAAAGCTTATTTTCAACTTCACAGGTGATAATTATTTTACTCAATAATTTTTTTCAAAACAACATATAATAATTATTTAAGCATTATTATAAAAAGTAACGAAATTAAATTTTGTAAATATTATAAATGATGCTAAGAGTGTATTATGTAACTAGACTATATAATATACATATTTCTTTTTGTTTTTGTTTATTTTTTTTAATGGTTATTTGACTTCTTTTATTTCATTTTTTCTTGGAGAGTTGAAAATGTGGAATAAAAATCATTAATGATGATGTTTATTGGATACTAAAGTAATATTTATTTCGATATGTTAATTGAAAATTAAAAAGATAAAAATTTCATCTATTCTTTGAAGACAAAAAATGAAAAGGATAATTGTGGTTATTACTTAGAAATTCTCTTTTGATTTACTTTTAAGTTAATTTTCGATCATGTATATCATTATATAAAATTTATTAATTATTTATGATAATTTTATTAAGAATAAAAATTATCTAAAATAATAAATAATTATAAATCAATAAAATTATTATTTAAATACTTAAAAATTATATTAGCTACAATATCGTAATTTAATATTGTATATAATAACACTATGGTGTTATGGATCAATTTGATCCTTAAAAATGATTGAAAATTTAAAGTGAGTTTTATAATTACATAGCATAAATTTCATAAGTCAAAATTTCAAAGATATTTGATATGATTCTATTAGATGAGAGGATTAAATACTAAACCTTTTCAATTTTAAAATTATTTAACATATTATTATTTTATATTTTATTTTTACTGTATAATAAAATTTAATGTATTTAATTAAAAAATTTATTGTATCTATGATCATACCACTAGTACATGACATAAGACAAAAAGTATTATTATTTAATCTAATTAAATTCTTTCATGCTAAAATAGTCAATATTTAACGCAATTGCGTATTTAGGGGAAAAGGAAAAAGAGAAAATAAAGACTATATTAATTTTTTTTTGATATGTTGCGTGTTAAGATGTTCTATAAAACTATGATGAATTAGTATTAATGTTAGTAGAAGGAAGGGGGATTTTTAACAATGATTCCTATTATAAGAAATTCAACATGGTGAAATTTGAAGTCAAGACTTCAGAGTCTGGAAACATTACTCCTTAACCGTACATTGCCCTTAACCGGTCATCACCACTTAGCAGTTCGGCTAAGGATCACTTGCCAAATACTATAATGATACTAGGGAGAACGGACGAGTAACTAATGCCTCTATAATTATGTAGTACATCTCCATCCAATCTAGGAACCCACATGGCCATAAACCACAACTTGCTTCATCAACTTGAGATATTTTCACGTCCTAAAAGGAAACAAGGGGGGAAAAAAAAAACAAAAAGGGCATCATGATCAGGTGACCAATTACAGGAAGGCATTGACATCTTCTAGCGTAGCCATAAATTATCACGAGTCACCATTTTATTTTTAGAACATGAGTCATGATGTTTATATAATTCATTCAGCCATCATATTTTTTTAGATATAAATAAATATTAAATAATGTTTCAAATCTCTAATTTAGTTTTGACTAAATTTTAAATTCAAAAATTTTCAGTCAATATCAATAAATGAAATTATCATTAATTTTGTAATCATATATTGGAACGTTAATCTAATGAAATTGTAAAGATCAATATTTGATAATTGATGCAATATTTGAAATTATTTGTAAATTTGTTTGTTATTTATATTATTGAATAAATTTCTTGTTTTGTAAATTCTAAAAAAATATTATTATTTTCATGGTATCATATAATTGAGTGAAAAAACATAATAATTAAACTGATGAAATCCAAAATCATTATATTCTTTAATCAATTTTGAAAATATTAAAAATGAATGGTTTGATGTAAAAATAAGTTTCTTGCCATATATTTTTAAAATATAAAAGTTATAACTAATGAATTGTTAATTATGTGGTACTATAATTATTTTCAGAAATGTAAGATTATTTAATGAGCTAAATTAAATAAATATCATATAACATTGTTGCAATATTTTGTATGGTTATTCTGTTTTATCACAAATTTGTTTATATTATATAGGAAAATTTACTACTAATATTTTTGACATTTAAGTTTATAGAATTTTAGTATTTTGACTATCCATATTAAGTTCTTAATTTTTTTTCACATTAACTACTTTTGTGATAATAAAATGAAATTGATAAAAGCGCTCGTAAACCACAATATTAAAAATTACAAAACTTGTTCATAGAAATAAAAGAAGTTAAAAAAGTCTTGCGTTTTTAATTTTTTTAAATTTATCTATTAAATAATATTATTTTTTTATAATAATATATTTTTAGTAACTTTAAATTATCGCAAATAAAATTTTCCTAAATTTCAATTTATTATTATAAATTTTTTAATACACAAAATTACAAGTTTAGAAATTCAATCTAAATCATTAAAAAATAAAAAGATAATTTTTCAAAAACTTATTATAAGTGATAGAGAATATATTTGATTAGTGTAAAAGATTAAGAATCCATAAACTTTCATAATATCCTCTTTATATAAAAAATTTCTTTGAACTTTTCTAGCATAGGCTCTATTTATTTCATAGAGAATAATTTATCTATGAAAAATATTTGTAATATTTTTTTATAAATATATTTTCATGTGTTGAAATATGTTAAAAATATTAAGTTTTTTAAAATTTAAACTAAAAATATTTTATATTATATTATTTATTATTTAATATAATAATTATATTATAATAACAATTTTTATAAGCCCGTCAATCGCCAACGACTATCATTAATATGTATTGATTGGTAATAATTGTGATAGTTAAAAATAACTAATAATAATAAATATATTAATAATTATGCAACTATATAATTTATTTTTTATTTAGATGAATTTATTAAAATTTAAAAAATAGCTTCTTTTTTAAAATTGATACTTTCTTAAAAAATAGATGTTTTAAAATTGATATTTTTCTTAAAAATAATTTAATTATTTATTGACAAAAAGTTATTTTTATAAGTAATTTTTTAAATGCATTAAATATTGAAAAAATAGAAATAATATGTCGCAAAACAAAGCTATCCGTACTCTTGTTTTCGTTTCCTATAGATTGATGGATTAATCGAGGGGATATAAACAATATGATAAAAATAATACTATTTCGAAGTCCAAGTTCGCAACTCATTAACGGGAAATCTTCCTTTAAATATAGAGAGAAAAAGACAAAAAAAACACAGAAAAAGAAAAGATGGCATATTTAGCATATATCACTTTTGCCGTCCAATCCAATTTCTCTCTCCTCCTGTGAAAAACGAGTGAATCATAAAAATTTAGGAATCTCTCTTCCTCGTGATATCTCTTTCTTTTTTTTTTTCTTTTCTTTTCATTATTAATTATTCATAAATCAAATTTTATTCCCATGAAAATGAAGGTTCTCAGCCTCTTCCCATGTATTTGATCAAACCCAAATTCATATTTATTTATATTCTTTAAAGCTTCAAGATTTTCTTGGTTGAGAGAAAAAGAAAGAAAACTACAAAGAAAAAGAGAAATAAAAACAAGAAAGAGAGTTTTTCTATTTCAAAGAAAATAGGTAGATAGAGAAAGTTGTCTCAAAGAAAAATATAAGAAGCTTTAAATGCGAGGTGGTTGATTGATGAATGAAGAAATTGGGTTCTCTCTTCTCTCTTCTTGTCTATTTCTCTTAAGGCCTAAGCATTTCAATAAAAATAAACCCACCACCTCTCTTCCTTCTAGTGTATAGCTCTTTTGTTTTAAACCCAAGTTCTGTAGATCGAGGCACCACGTCTAACATAATTTCTTCTGTTTTGAGCAATTCAAGCCCTATAGAATGGATTTTTATCCATACCCATCTCGGTTTTCTATGTCTTCATTGCCTTTCTTTGGAGATTTTGTTGAAAAGGTTAAAGAAGTCTGCAACTTTGCTGTCTCTGCCATCATTGGCAACATTTTCTCTGCGATCTTCACCTTTTTCTTTGCCTTAGGTTGGTTTCTTTTTTATTGTTCTCTTTTCTTGTTTTCTTTAACATTTCTTGAATGTTGATGGAAATTTGTGCATTTCTTGATTGGTTGGGATGGGATTTTATGCTTGGATCTCTCTGATGTGGGTTTTGGTTTTGGGGTTTGCCTTCAATTATTGATGGGATTTGATGGATCATAAGTATAGTTTTAATTACAGGTGTCAAAAACATCGATAGGAGTGTTTAAAGAGACGAAAAGAGCTTTTTTTTTTTTTTCTTTTTTGTGAAAATGATATGGATATACCTGTTTTGTAGGGTTACAATTATGTATGAAAAGGTTTCCATATTAGCCAAAAGGGGGCTGTGAGATAATTGTCTTGCTGTCTATATTCTTGAAACATAAATTATTATCATCGGTGATATTGTTCTGGTTCTTTGGAATTCTAAAGTTTTCAAAGTTTCCATTTCTATGATCCATTTGCATTTGCATTTCCTGTTTCTTTTTTTGTTGTTTATTTGAATAAGTAGGAAGCTTTTGCTTATGGAATTGGCATTATTCTCTGCAGTGGGCACCTTGTTAGGAGCCATGACTGGAGCTTTGATAGGCCAAGAAACCGAAAGTGGGTTTGTTAGAGGGGCTGCAGTTGGAGCCATTTCAGGGGCTGTTTTCTCAATAGAAGTCTTTGAATCTTCTCTTCTTCTGTGGCAGTCAGATGAATCAGGGATTAGGTGTCTCCTCTACTTGGTGAGCAATTCAGTTTCTTTATCCTTGTTAATGTCCTTAGATGTGCTATTAGCTCTAAGGAAGTGAAAATTAATCCATAATTTTCTCTATTATTGATACTTTATTTCTTGATGCTTAAAACCTTATTTGAGTTCTTCTGATATCAAATTTGCACCCAAGTAATGAGACCTCTTTATTGTGGCAGATTGACGTTATTGCTAGCCTCCTAAGTGGGAGACTTGTTCGCGAGCGTATTGGTCCAGCCATGTTGAGTGCAGTACAAAGTCAGGTAATTTGTTGTCCAAGTAAAATTTGTGCATGGACCAGTATCCATACCAGTATCTATAAAACAGTTATCCTTTTGTTTACATGTATTATTCAATGCGTATGATCAGATGGGCGCTGTTGAAACAACCTTTGAGGAGGTTCAAAACATCTTTGACACTGGTGGTGCCAAGGGTTTGCCTGGAGATTCTGTTGAAAAGCTTCCCAAGATCAAAATCACAAGTAATAACAATGTGGATGCTTCAGGGGAGAGAGTTGCTTGTTCTGTTTGCCTTCAGGTTCAGCCGCTTAATATTTCTGGCATTTACATCTTTCTTTAAAAACAATGACTGGCGTTGCGATTCATTAGAAAGAGTTGTGTTTTATAAAAAAAAAAAAGGAGCTTGTGTAATTGACGTTTTGCCAATTTTTTATGTACGTACAGGACTACCAATTTGGAGAGATTGTTAGAAGCTTGCCTCATTGCCATCACATGTTTCACCTACCTTGCATAGATAAGTGGCTCCTCAGGCATGCTTCTTGCCCACTATGCAGAAGGGATCTATGATGTGTTTTTTCTCTGTAAATTACAAGATGAGAAATGGTGGTTTTGTTATTTACATCGGCATTACCTTTCAGGGCATTTTCTGTTTTGGTCATTCTGATGACTAGGTTAGTAGTCATCCTGTTGCCTTGGTAGTTTGGTATGCCACCTTCTAGACTAGATTAGTGATATGCGTAAAATTTTTGAGATATGGTAGTTTTAGTTTCTTTTCTTGGCATAAATTCTTTTTCTTTACTGTTTTTCAAGATTCAGAAATGATAACTAGGCTAGAAATGCACTCAGAATTGCCAACCAGCTTGAGATGCCAAGATTGATAAATTCATGCTAGTATCAGGGATGATTATCATACTGGGAATGTTTAATCTTCTGAGGAGGGGACCAAATTTACCGGTTCCGTGGAAAATCTCTACACACAAGTCTTGCAAGAGACATAGGACAATTACTATTACTAGACTCTTTTAATCGAATCACAATCTCATGAAGATGGTTTTTTAAATAACAGTGGTATGTAATTGTTTATAGTGATTCATATGGAATATATATATATATATATATATATATATATATATATATATATATAAGCTACTAGAGAGCAGAGTAAACCTGGACATTGTACACCATTCTTTTAATAGAGCAAGCACGGTTATGATGGGGCTATTGATTTATTTTATGGCATTGTTGAGTTATTTTGATGGTGATTAAAAAATTTCATGATATCAATGACTGTTTCAGACTGATTAATTCTTAATATGAATCGCTTTTTTTTATTTTATTAGAAATTTGAATTAATTGAATGGAGTTAAAATGAATTTGGATCAACTATTGCTAAAAAGTTAGAACTAACCAATTATATAATTAAGTCAAAATCATTATATACTCTTTTATATTTTATGCACATTTCTAGTATAGGATTTTATTTATTAACACTCTTCTTTAAGTGATAACTACTGAGTTGACCACTTAGAATTGAAATTAAATGCAACAACAACACTGGTCCGAGCCGTTGGGACTGGATATCCAGACGGAAAACTGGATTACAAATAGAAACTGAGTCATAAATGCACCGATATCATGTTAGAAATTTGAATTAATTAAATTGAAATGGTAGAGGTGACAAAACTTAAATGGATGTTGAGCTCAAAAATAATTGGATTAAAATGGATTTGAATTTATAATTGCTAAAAAGTTAGAACTAATTAATTAAATAGTTAAATCTAAATTATTATACACATTTTTATATTTTATGCATATTTTCAATGTAAGATTTTAGCTCTTAATATATTTATGATCCCAATCTCACGCTAGTTGGCACAATTTATGATAGACAAACTCATTTTAAGCTCTTTAATTTTATGTGATTAAGTTATTGAATTTTTTACATTTTAATTTATACATATTGAGTTTTTAAGTTTTTATTTTTTTATTACATTTAAGGATTTTAGTGATATAGAAGTGGCATTATTGAAAAATTTATAAAAAACATTTAAGAAATATAAAAAAATTATATTATTTTTTTAAAATTGAAATAACTAAAAATGTTAAAAATAATAATTTCAAATTTTATTTATTTTTCAATGTATTTTTATATAATTTTTCAATAACTTTTAGACTATTGTCATTGAATTTCTCATTACATTTATTTTTGCTATCATATAAGTTCTTAATAAAATAAACATATAAAATTTAAGAGAGTTAACGTATAAAAAATTAATATTATAATCGCATAATATTTAAAGATTATATTTTTGTCTATGATGTGAAGCAGTATATAATCAGTAGCATTGTTTTTAAAATCGAATAGGTCAATAAATAGATTAATTATTTGATTGATTCAACCAATTTAGATAGTTTAATTCAATAATTTAAAATTATAAACTATCATTAAAATAACTTTAAAAATAAGACAAAATTTATAAAATAAAAATATATTTATAATATTTAAAACTAAAAATAAATTTAAAAAATAGTATAAATATAATAAAATAATCAATGAACTGATTTTTAACTTTACAATCATTCTCTTTTCAAAACATTGCTCCATAGTGTATGGCACCAATCAGGTTGTTAGGTAGACTTGAGGAGCCGAAACCATTCTAGTCCTGAAGATAACTCTTCTTAAACATCACAATAGCTCTACCTATTTTAATTTATGAAGCGCAAAGACAAGCATGTCATTGGTCCTCGCAATAAATGCCTCTACATGGAAAGAAATAGGAGTGAGGATATACATATTTTAAGACTTCTGAATTATCTAAAATAGTACTGGATAAAAAAGATTAGGTTAGAGGGAACTTGACAGACTTCATCACCTTTTGCAAAGATTGATGTTATTTTCAATAATATTTAATTTGATTCTTAGTTATGAATTGAATCTAATTATATTTTGCGGTCTCAGCATTATATATATATATATATATATATATATATATATATATATATATATATATATATATATATATATATAATACTTAATTATTTTGTAATGACAATAAATATAAATATGAAATAATATATCATTTAATATGTAATTTTATAATTAATATCACATGATTTAATAGAATTATAAACTTAAAAATGATGATTTAATAGAATTATAAACTTAAAAATGATGAGGTAAAAATATAGTATTAATGACTTCTAAAATCCCAATATCTGATATTAGTGTTCCCATATTCACTTTATGAAATTAATCTTTGTCATGTATAATCACAATCTATCTTTATTCTTTAATTTATTGATAATTTAAATTATCAATAAAATAAATAATAAAGATAAGTTCAAAAGTTGTGATAATAAATATTGTCACTGAGATTGTAACATATACCTCTGTAACTAAAAGTTTCTTTTTATACATGACAATAAAATTTGATACAAAAAAATTTAATACATGACAATAATTTCATTATCACAAAAAAGTAGTTTAGCTACAATAATTATTATAACTAATATTATATAGATTGTCACATATTACATAATATTATCACAAATTAATGGTCAAACCAAATTCACTGTGATGACAACTCTAATTCATTGTTATGAAAGAAAATAAATGTGACAACTTTTGTTGTCATTCAAACTATATATTTACTATTAAAATTATATTAGCAATACTATTTTATTGTCATTGATACATATTGTGATAAGATTTTATTGTCACAAATTAAATTTTAATAATAAGCTTAATTATCATGCATTCTAAATTTATATTGTATAATAATTTTATTATTAGAATTGGAATAATTATGGAGCATTATTATTATAAATCTTTTAAGTAAGAACGTTGCTAATAATAAAAGAATCAATAATCCATGCTACCTTAATTTCTATAAAAAAAAGAAAATTTATTATTATTAAATAATATCTTCGTCGCATATTTTTTTACAAGTTACATACATGTGACATTATATTTTACATAAGCTTTAAAAAATATTTACATAATAAAAGAAAAGTTCTAAATCCAAATACATATATTAGCCAATAGTTCACATTTGTTGCTTGTATGTTATGAATGATTGCCTTTGAAATCACACCTAAAAAAAAAGTTAAATACTATTAGAATCAAAACTTAAAATAATTAGATTTAAAGTATGATTCAATTAATTTATTAAATATTATTAGATCTAAATGTATATATTTTCAATAATCAAGACGAAAAAGCTATGGTAAAAGATAATTAAGAATTTTATGAGTAACTCACATGTTTGTTGCAGATATTCAAGTTTCAACTGGCTAAATTGCGTCGACAACTTGGGAAAAAGAATATAAGACTATTAAGCCAAATAAATACAAAGACCAAAAAAAAAAAAAATTGAAATGAAACTTTGGAATTCTGGAAATGGATATGTACCTACCAATCAATGAAGTGAAAATCTCTGAGAATTAATGACAAGATTTTATTGATAATCACCAATTTTGATTTAAAAAATTATCTTTTGATTTGAAAATTTTATTTGGAGTAAAAATAATAATTAATGACAATATTTTTAAAAAAAATTATGATAATTTATTCATATTGCATAGTTTTTCCCTTTAAAAAGGTTTTAGAGTGGCAATTTAAACTTGTCATATATATAAAATAATATTATGTAACATTTATAAATCGTCTCTATTGATGCATTATTACAAATTAATTATTGTCACTCTTTTTTATTATTTTAAATGTTAATTTAAATTAAATCCTTGGAAGGTAGGAGAAATGTATTTGCTTCTTCAAAATGAAAAATTTAAACAATGAAACTAGATTAGAGATTAAAAAAAAAAATTAGATGGAGAAAATGTCAAAATCATAAATTTTTTTGAAAAAAAAAATAATTATCTTTAAAAAAAAAAAAGAACTGGTGATAGGTTTTTCTTAGTTGTCATTTATTTGAAAATTTTAATGAGAGAGAATAAATACAATATCGTTTTTATATTTTCATGATAGAGCGACTATTTTAAACTTGTCACATATGTGACAATAATATTTATCACTAATAATATATTGTTACAATGATAATTTAGATGTCACAGTAGTTAACCTGTCTAAATTTAAGTATTTTAATTAGTGACAATTTTTCTAAGTTTATCTTCTGATTTTTAAATTTTTGTTATAAGTATTTTTCTCTTATTACAAGTATAATCATTTATCTAAATATTATGACTCCTCAAAATTGTTGTAACAATTAGAATACTATCAACGACAAGAAAATCTATGAAATTGGAAAAATTGTAACAAAATAAGAGATTTCTAGTAATATTTTCCAAAATGAATATTCATTGTGAAAAATATAACCACAGTCTCCTATAAATTACTATATATAAAAATGAAATACTTTAAAAAGATAACATGTTCACTCGTTCTTTCTATTTTATTTTATTTAAAAAAATATACTTTCATTCGTCTAATATTAATTCTGATGAGGTTAGTTTTTACTATACAGTTTCCGCTTATTCTGTTTTATTTTAACTAGGCATGGTTATTTTTTACTTCTCCTCTTATTGCTTCATTTTATTTTTCATTAGTTACTCTAATAATCAAAGCTATTTGTTTTCTTCCTTTTGTTTCTCATTCTGTTTTTTATCTAAATTTTTACTTTGTTCTTGCTATGCAACAAATTTGATGCATTCTATTATAAAACTCATTTTGTTGCTCATTAAACTATGCATTGCATGAATATAAAATCAGTATAATAATTAAATTATAATATCCCAATTAAATTCATTTATAAAATATGCATATGCTATTAAGGGTATAATCAAGTTGATCCAAGTGGAACCTGTCAAGCTTGAGATCTACTTTAAAATTCAAAACTCAAATTCGA
The DNA here is from genome assembly GCA_949677035.1 of Omphalea diandra. Lineage (NCBI taxonomy): Eukaryota > Viridiplantae > Streptophyta > Magnoliopsida > Malpighiales > Euphorbiaceae > Omphalea > Omphalea diandra. The sequence continues at coordinate 5,054 of CATIWR010137701.1, read as the reverse complement.
TCGAGTTTTAATTTTTAAGTTCGAGCTCAAATTTGATTAAGTACTCAAACACTTGAACTCGACTTAATTATACTCCTTATTTGTATAATTTTTTTGTAAATTTTGTAAATTGAAAATTCGGTTCAAATATGCTCGATTAAGCAACTCCATTATTAATATTATAAATATGACACATTCAAGGGACAAAATAATAAAATTAATTAATATTGTTTAAACTCGATTAGACTCTCGAGTCTTTTGAGTCATGCGTTTTGATATTCAAATTTGGATTACTTGATTACTTAAGCAGTTCAAATTTGAGCTCAATCTAATTAATTTCCAATAGATTTTTTGTAATTTATAAAGTATTTTAGTTAGTTTACACTCCTAGAAGCTATTATGCTCAATTCATACATTGTACTTCCTTATTATTTTCTTTAAACGTTTAGATGAAGAAGAAAATTCTTATGTTATTTGATCGTCAAATGTCATAGAATGCATAAGTTACCAAATTAGACTTTTTTTTTTTTTTGAGAAAAAGCTAGATTTCATTAATCACGAAACAATTGGACATCAGATGCATGAACATCCAATGCGTACACATGAAAGGTATTGATCCACAATGCATGTCTCGCAGAGGATCTAGCAAATTTTGCCAAAACATGCGCCATTTGGTTGGCCTCTCTCCTTATATGTCACAAATAGACCTGAGCTGGTAACAAGGACTTGATGTCTCGCAAAATGATATCAATTACGTACGCCCACTAGCTGACTGACGAAGTCGTTGGACAAGAACCAGATTATCGACTTCGACCATATCCACTGACCATGCCAATCCATTGGACCAACGCAGAGCCTCACGGAGTGCAACGCCCTCCATGCACTCAACAGAAGCAAACCCAGGCAAAGGAGCGGACATAGCCGCTTTAATCTTTCCCCCATAACCTGGAATCACAGCCCCAACCGCAGCCCTACCCCTACCTGAGTCCATGGCAACGTCAACATTCATTTTCAGGAGTCCAGGACCTGGACATCGCCAAACCTTCGATGCTTGGACACCATTAGACCCTCTTTGTAACCCCCCCGTTCATTAGCCTACTGGTCAGCACCTCCATGAATTGCTGTGGAGAAGAAATAGCTTGTTGTGACACAATTTTTGGAAGACAAGTCTCATTGTTCCACACTTTGCGATTTCGACTCCACTATATTGCATCAACTAAAGCCAAAAATAATGCTCTATCCACGTTAGACACTTCTTCCAACACACTCTGAAACTACTCCTTGCATGTATTTCCCGTTGCATTTTGAACAACATTACAAAGAACCGAGGCATTCCAACAAGCTTGACTAAAGGCACAAACTTTAAATAAATGCAGATCAGTTTCCTCCTCCAGTCCACACAAAGGACACTTTGGATTAACATGCACCTGTAGGAAGATCATGTTTTATATTAATTAGTTTTTTTTTAATTTAAAGTAATTTAAATTTATATATTATTAATTTTTAGAAATAATTTTAAAAATGTATAATTTAAATCTTATTTAGTTAAGATTCATTCTTTTAAATAAATAAATTTATATACACATTTAAATAAATTTTAAGTAGAAAAAGAGAAATGAGTATCAATTTACTTGTTGATTAAAAATGAATAAATTTATCAAATTATTGATTCATGAATTTCTCCAACTCTTAAATTTGTATGAAATTATAATTAATTTTATGTTATTGCAAAAAATTTCAAAAACCAAAAGAATGTTATTCAAATATTTATCAATATTTATAAACATTTATTTGAGGAAGTCACTATCCTTATTTTATTTATTACGGGGTCTAAGCTACAATATAACTCTGGATATAGAGCAGAAGATCTTCGACAATGGATAAATTTAATAAAAAATAATCTTGAACAATTTACTAAAATTTATAATAAGTAAAAATTCACATAATTGCGATAACAAACATTCATAAAATTGCACATTCCTTTACTATATAAAGATTCATGGGAATCTCTATAGCAGCATAGATTTATATGATTACAAAGATTCATACTAGAATCTCTAATATGTCAATAATTTCAGCGTGCTGACCATTTTGATCAACCTCAATTTCTAATTATTTTTACAAGTACCCTTTTTTCTAATTATTTTTGGACTTCTATTTTTTTTTTCTAATTTTAAGTTTTTAACTCCTTAGGAAATTACTCAAGATATTTTACTATATCTATATATTAAGCTTCTATGCAATAAATTAAGTTTGTATGTTGTTTTGTATATATGAGTTTAATATTATTTTATTTACATATATATATATATATATTAATATATTATATTTATTTTACTTGTACTCTTTTAAATTTTTAAATTAATTTTAATTTTAAGTAGAAAAATATTCTCACCACTGTATATAATTTGAATATTTTTTTAGTTAAGGTATATTTTTTCATGCGAAGTAATATATATAAAAATTTAAATAAATTTTAAATAAAAAAATAGAAATGAGTATTAATATTATTAAATTATTATAGTATTACAAATAATAAATGAAACTTGAAAAAATAATAAAATTATTTAATTTAATTGTTTAAAAAAATTTATTAAAAGAAAAATCATGTTGTTTGCATGCATTAAAACCATTACTGTCCACCGATCAATTTAAAAAAAAAAAACTTCATTCAGTTAACTTCGTCCCTCTTTTTTTTTTTATGTCTATCAGTTTAACTAGTGGACCAATCATTTTTACCACTCATATTCTTTAATTATTATTTTAATTACCTCATTTTTATAATTATTTTTTAAAACAATATTTTTTATTAATTTTAATTGCAATTTATCATTTTTTACAAATTATCTCGGCAACCACGGATCCTCCCAAATATCAATACTCTGACCATCCCCCGCACACCAAGTCAAACTTCGTTTTAACAACGAGAAGGCAACACATATGCTTCTCCAACAATAACTAGCAGATCAAATTTCGTCCACACTAGCCTGCAAAACACTCGAGCTAGGATAATATCAAGATTTGAGAACTCTAGCTGTCAACGAAGAATCATTAGTACGAAGGCGCCATTGTTCTGCTAACATTGCTAAATTAAATTCCTTTAATCTCCTAAAACCCAACCCCCCGTTTATCCTTGGATATGCATATATATGCATAGCTTATCCCAAGCCGCCCAATGAAATTTCCTCCTCCCTTCCTTGTCACCCCACTAGAAAGAATTCATGAGTTTTTGGAGTTCATCTGTAGTGGAGATAGGAAGTTGATAAACATTCATTGTGAAAACCGGTAATGCTTTGATAATAATTTCCTTCCCTCCCGTAGAAAAAGTCCTACCCTTCCAAGATGAAAGTTTCTTTCGAACCATATCTTGCAAATAACCGAAAGCGAATCACTTCGACCAGCCAATCACAGATGGTATCCCCAATAAAAGCCATTAAATGAATTAGACCCTATTCCCAAAGCTGCAGTATAAGCACTCTGTCGGGCTAATTTTCAAATTGGTGTAAAAAAAAAATTAGAGAAATATTATTAGTTAAAAAATATTTATAAAAAATAAGGTAAATGAAAAAGTATAACTGGCGGACAAAGCCCACATGCTGCAAGGCTCCAGCCTTGCAGTGCATGCCTAGGCATGCATTGTTTGTTCACTAGTTATACTGGCGGATGAATAAGCTATAAATACCCCCTCATTCAGACGATGAGGGACTAAACTGAATGAAACACTCTCCTGCTCTGCCTCGCCTCTTGCCTCTTGTGATATTCAGGTAAATTTTATTTTATATTTTTTTATTTTATTTTTAATGTTAGATAATAAAATGTGATAATAATTATATTTTTTATATGATATGCAGGAATAAAAAGATATATTATTGAGTTGAATTGAAGTTATTTTTCGGTGGAAAAACGTAAAAGGTTAGTTTTTAAATTCGAATAAATTTTAATATGATTTTAATATGGTTCAGTAAATATTATAATATGTAGGCTCATAAAAATAATGAAAAGAAATTCTTAAATTTCTATAAAAATATGTGCTTAGTTGTTATTAAAATGAAAAATATTTTCACTTAATGTGACCTTGATACTGAATAATTTGTAAATTTGAAATTAATTAAAAATTGTACATAAAAATTTAGAAAAATATCATTAGTTGTGTTATTTTTATTTGAAAATAGTCATTATTTACATAATTTAATTGTAAGTAAACATCAATTTATTGTTTGTGTGCTATTATATTGTTAAACATCAATTTAGTAGGTCAGTAGTGAACAATTTTTTTTAATTCTTATGTCAAATTATATAGTTATGAATACTTATATAAACATAAAAATAATCCATATAATATTATAGCATATTTGGATATAAAAAATGAAAAAAAGATGTCATGTAAAATTATATAATTCGGCATACTAAAAATGAATAATATATATATAACATTTCAAAAATAATAATTTAATATTTAAACAAAAAATTAGAATATGAAAAAAAAAGTTATTATTAGTAATATGTATAATAATCTTATATTTTATATGCAAATGAATTAATTTAAATAATGAGATCATAAGAATAATGAGTTATCATAATATTTTAAAATCTCATGCTAAAGTTTATAAAGTAATAATTTTTTGGTGTAACAAATATATTTAGATGAATTTATGAATGTAATATTTATGGATTTAACAATTAATTTTTATTGAAAGTTGATGAAATAAATATTTAATTATTAATTGTAAAGTAAACATTTTAAATGATAGTCAATATTAAATTAGTAGTAAGAAACTATATTTAAGTTGTTTTTGATAAACTTGGATGTAGTTAATTACTTGTGATTTAATAAATATTTAATTAGTTTTAGGGCCATCAATAAATTGTTTTAATATTTATCAATATATTACAACTTAGTTAAAAAATAGAAATAAAATTATCAACTTAAAATTTATTCACTTTTATTTTGTAATGAATTTGTTGAATCTATGAATTTTTATTTTTACTTGTTTTTACTAATAATAATATTAGAGACAATATAAAACGTCATAAAGATAAAATGTCATAAGTATATTTAAATAAAATATGATTGT